>PVJA010000481.1:145387-158088 GCA_004027025.1 Myocastor coypus
GTCTCGCTATGCAGTTCAGGCTAGCCTTGAGCTCACTTTTGTAGCCCAGGCTGGTCTCGAACTTGCACCGATCCTCCTGGCTCAGCCTCCCAAGTGCTGGGATTACAGGCGTGAGCCACCACGCCCGGCTCATATTTTGTTATAATAGCATTAATGGACTAAGGTACCTCACTAGAACAAGGACTGGATTGTAGTTATTACAAGAGTCTATAATCACACTACATGCAAAAGTTGGTTTTAAAATTAAAATTTAATAGACAAAAAGCCTGATAAATCCCAAGGCTTGAAATTGAAATTTGGAATATATATATATCTTAAGAGCCAAAATTTGCTGTAGTGGTGCTACAGCTTTCTGCAGTCACACACCAAAAAACCTAGTAAAAGGAGCTGTTTACCCCAGAGCTACCACCAGGGTCTATGACAACTCTGATTTCAAACATTCTATTGATGTTCCCTGAAGTATCACTCATATATTTATTATTTAAACCTTTTTGATCCCCCAAATATAGCTGCTTTCTCTTACAGCACTATTGCTATGAAATTGTCTTAGAAAACAAAACATTTTCCCCTTCACCTCTCATTCTCTCACCTTTTTGATTGAGGATCTTTTTTCCCTTTGAGGCAGTTATATAGTTATAGTAGAGTTTTATAGTACATCGTACAGATGGCCTTAAACTGACTATGTAGCCCAGGCTGGCCTGGAAATCATAGCAATACCCCTGCCTCAGCCTCCCAAGTGCTGGGATTACAGCTGTGCACCACCATACTCTGCTTTCATTGCTTCTTAAGAACATTCCTTTTGTACTTTGTCAGTCAGCTCTCAGAATTCTATCAGCAGTGAGTCTTCCTGGAGGGCTTTGGAACCTTGAGGTATAAGGATGTTCTTGTTTCCAGCTACATATGTCTTAGCATAATGCTAAGAAAATTTAAAGCATAATAATTCAAATTTCCCTTGAGTAATTTTCATTTATGGTGGATGGGCTGTCAAGGGGATACCAAATAGTTGTCACTAAGAATAGCACATATATTTCCAAGCTCCAGAAATTCTCAAAGCAAATATATACATTTGATACCAGAAAATTTTGACTATGCAAATGTTGACTCAGTAGATGAGTCCAGGTTGAACATACTATTTCTTTTTTTGCAAGGCTTGGGTCTGTTATGACCCTGACCAAGGGTTATGTTTTTCCCTTCCCATTTGATGAATTTCCTATAATAGTATGGTTTTTCTCCTTTATTTTGAGGATGTATAACATCTGAATAAAAAGCTAGACAGGTTTTTATCATCTAGGGTCTCACATTTGAAAGTTTATTTTATGGTTAAGTTTCAAAACTTAGTCTTACCTCTGTAACTTCTTTAATGACCCCAGCTGGTGACTTAACTTGAGAATCTGCAAGTCTTTTTATTTATTTGATGTAAAATATTTACCATTTGGAAGTTTTGGAAAAATTGCTCTTAAGTAAGCAAAGAACCTTGAATAACAGAATTTCAAAATGCTTCCAGAATTAGTTCTGAAGATAAATGAAAAAATGTACATTGATTCTTAATCTCATAAAGTAGCATAGTTACATAATATCATGATTTTAATGCAGAGTACAGAGTTAGATGCTTTTGAGTATGACGTACCAAGCAATACTCTCAGGGTTGAAGCACTTACATCAATAGGCACCATCAGGGAGTGCTGAGACTCAACACCTGGGATTTCTGCATTGAAGGAGAAGCACAGGGAAACCAGGGGTACAACATCATTTCCAGAATAGACCATAAAATCATCTACAAAAACCTACTTGCATCAGGAAACATTTTCAAACACATTAGTTTAATCTATGCTGTCTTGATTATTTTGGCATTGGATGTGCATGCAGGCCTCCCTCTAGTTTATTGATACTTGCAGGAAACCTCTGTCTGGAAACAGCTTGCCCACTGAGGCCCCACTGGCTTTAGTAATATCTTTAGTGGTGGCTTTAGAAGTGGACTTCAGTCCTTGCCTAGTGGAAGGTGGAGCTGAGTCAAGGTTTACCTGAGATTTGGATTTCCCTGTACGTCTGGGTCACAGGGCGGGACGCTGCCAGCAGTTGGTTCTACCTGCTTTATGCTTTGAAAACGAGCATTGTCTTAAAGATCTTGGAGCCAAACAGGTAACGGTAATCCATTTGAGTGAACTGGGTTTTTAATTAGAACTTAAATGCTTGCTTGAGTGGTGGACGGACACAAGGGCACACTGGGCATTGGCACTTGTACTCATGGCTGACGAACAGCGTGAGTCCAGCTTCAGTCATTTCATTCTTTAATTCCCGGGTGGTTTAGCCATGATAGTCATGGGCAGGTTTCTTAGCGCTTGAAATTCTTGGTGGTAATTTTAAAAATCAATTTCTGGAATACTGTTTTTAGAGTCAATGGGGGGCTGTGGACATTCTGGAAGCTAAAGCTATGAATTATAGTGCTATTATTATTATTTTTTAAAAAATGAGTTCTCACATATGTGATGGCCTTGTGTTGCCCTCTTATGGAGCTTTTGATATTTGCAGAATTCTTTCCTGAATGAGGTTTTTATTATACTGAAATAAATAAAATTCACTGTGTTAGCATTTTAATACTGACCAGTTTGAACACCTTATTTTCTTATTTAGGTTGAGATAGGATTTCATTATGAAGTTCAGCCTTGAGCTCACTTTGGAGCCCATGTTGGTCTCAAATTTGCAGTGATATTCCTGCCTCAGCCTCCCAAGTGTTGGAGTTATAGGCATGTGCCACCATGACTGGTCATCAGTTTTAACACTTAAAAAATGTATGAGATGAAATTGGTGGGGGCCTACATATTTTAATAGTCTTGAGGAATAAGACAGTGAGTTATTTTTTAATTTTTCTATCCTGAGAAATGTTTAGGAATAAAATATTTGTTGAAGTATTTTTAAAAGTGTATCTGATTTTAAGCCCTGGGACTTGATGGTTGCATAATTTCAAATAAGGGTATTACTTTTATCGAATCTTGCTATCATCATCTGTAATACTGGGGAGAAGAGGGCCATTGTGAAGTTTCTGAAGAAATTGTGGTGCAGAGCATGAGTGTAAAAGCAAAATTAGACATGGCAGCTGTAGTTGTCATGACCCTTGGATCACTGATCTTCACTCTTCCACCACAACATAAAGAGATTGTGCTAGAGGCTCTGAGTGAAGTCTTGGCCATTCTTACATCCCTGATCCAGTGGGTGTAGGACATAAGGGGAAGGAGCAGGACCACGAGCAGAGTCATCACGGCCTCACCCTGGACAGACCTTTCTTCTCTCTTAACACATGGGAGGAACAGGGACTTAGGCAATAATTTGTCGGCAAGAGCTGCTGGTTCTGGCCACATTTTTTAAGTACTTACAGTTCATGAGTGAAATTAGATGTTCTGTTACCAGCACCTCTCCAGAGGTGTGGAGCCTGTCTCTTCTCAGGAATGAATCTAATGACTGTCAACCTCAGAGGTGCGCACACTTGAGGCTCAGTAAGCTAATAGGGGCCAGTGGTGCACAGTAGAAGTGCTTATAGGGAGCCTGGGAAGGGGACTGTAATAATTGTCTAAGAATAGCCTGGAAGAAGTCACCAAAGAGAAATAGTCACTGTCTCAGAGGCTCAATCTCACTATTATGAAAGATGAACAAACCCAGACTTTGGTTAAAGTGGTGAGAACAGGCTTTATTAAGTCATTTCTGGCAATAGAGGTAAACTCTCTTCCAGTCTGTGCAGAAATGATTGGGTGCTTTGTTATATTTTTAGTTTTCCAATAATGTTTTGTTTTGTATGCCTAAAATTTATGTATAAAACAAGTAATCTATTTATATTTTAAATTGATTTTATATTTGATAGCTTTATTGAGCTACAGTTGATTTAAAAAATTGTACACTTCAATTTGTATATCTTGCTGAATGGAATATTTGCACGTACTCATGATACTATCACCATATGAGAGACAGACAGACAGACAGATATCAAGTGAAAATCTAAAAAATCAGTCAGCGCAAATATGATTAGGCCAGCTGAGTTTGCTGGATAGCAGTTATCAAAGTTAGGATTCTATCCTGATGATTGCATTTTAAAGATTACATCTCAAAGGCTTTTGAGAAAGAACTCCACTCACAGGAAAGACCAATACACCTGAAAGTCACTTTTAGTAAAAGTTCTAAGAAAAGGAGTTGCCCTCTGGTCATCAGAGACTGAGAGTTTGTTGGATAAGGAAATTGTATCGCTATCAGCCTTTTCATGGGAAGAAAAATACACTTTATGGACTGTAGTAACATAGAGATAAGAATGAAGGCCAGTTGGTGTCTAGATGTGGACCAGAGCCCAAGGAGGGCTGCCTCCTGTTGCTCGGGAGTCCCAGAAAGCTGAGGCTTGCGGTTGGCAGGTGGAGAATCCTCCCGTGGGTACCATGTCCTTGAATTATGGACAGAGCTGAAGGAGGGCTGCTTTCTGTTGTCTGAGATTCCCAGAAAGCTGGGGCTCAAGATTGCGGATGGCGGCTCATTCCATGGGTGCCCTGTTCTTTGTTTATCTTCTATGTGACACCAATGGTTGACTCCTCCTCTGCTTAAAGTACTATTTGTTTGCATTTGCGTGAGCTACATGTCTGGAGGTATTTGCATGAGCTATGTGTCTGGAAGCATTTGCATGACCTATGTATCTGGAATATGCTGTGTCTATTAAAGTAGTGATGTATGCTCCTTAGCCATTTTTTGTAATGCTAAATAAAAAGAAGAGCCTTCTGAGGCTTTGGGCTCACTGAAGAAGGGAAATCTCAGTGAGTCCTCTGAAGCTACATTCATCGGGTCTTCTTGTCGTTTCTTTCGGCACCAGACAAAAATCATACAACAAGCGGTGCCCAACGTGGGGCACAGAAGATGACAAAGGATGAGTTAAGAGAGGCCTGACTGCGTGGGAAAAGCACACCCAGAGTAGGCGAGACCACCGGCAATAGCTCAGGGTAATGGGAAATTCCACTTCAGTAGAAAATAAGTACGTCCATCTTATTCAGACATTTCTCAAAGGAGTGGGGATAAAAGTAAAACCAAAGCATTATCTTGAAGCATTATTTTCCCTTATAAAAAGGCATTGTTATTGGCTTCAGCCTAAGGGAAAGGCTGCTCTAAACCTAAAAGTTTGGAATCAGGTTATGAAAACTCTGTGTAGAGCAAATCAGTATGGGAAAACTATTCCTTTGAGTGAGCAGTCTGTCTCTGGGGAGCCGAGCCTGCAGCCGATTCCTCAGACTCAGGAAGGCAGTACTGTAAAGGTTCCGGCTGAAAAGGAGACTGGGGAACACGGGGGCAGCACCACATCTCTTCATTTGTCCTTGTTAAATGAAAAGTCTAAATCAGAGAATCTGAAAGTAGAGCAAACAGTTCCAGCTCTTCAGCCTCTGTCCTCTCATTCCGAGGACTTTTCTGATGCTCACGGGACTGAGTGGGAGGAGACAGATAATAACTGGGAGTTATCCCGTCGTGTAAAACATTTGACACAATTGGCATCTAAATTGGTGGAGCGATCGGAAGTTACAAATCCACCTTCAATGCTTGCTAAAATTCAACCTCCTGACCCACCTCCCCCAACTAACCCTTCTGCTTCTCCATATGACGAAAGAAAGGAAACCCCCATAAAAATGTATAAATGTGTGATATCTCAGGCTCTTATGCAAGGGAGACAGCAGGGAGATCCTGAAGCTTATTCTGCCCCTTTGGGTATTTTTCCTATGGTGGCTCAACAACACCCACCAAATGCTCAATTTCCCCAGGGCTATGTACAGTGGGAACACCAACCTCTGACATTCAAGGTTATTAAAGATTTAAAGCAGACGGGCCTGGCAGGATGGCTCAGCGGTCTAAAGTGCCTGCTTGGGAAAGCTTAGGCGGCTGCAGGGACCGCGGTTCGATCCCCGGCACCACATGCTGCGCCAGCCTTGCCCTCAGGGCAGGCTGAGCTGGCCATAAAAAAAAATAAATGAACAAACAAAAGTTCTGAAACAAGAAAAAAATAAAATAAAAAATTAAAAAAAAAAATAAAGCAGGCTGTTATGGCCTATGGTATACATTCAACCTATGTGATTGGATTAATACAAGATTAGCAAATGAACATAGAATAATTCCTCATGATTGGGAAGTTTTGTGCCGTACAATTTTAGAGCCAAGCCAATATTTGCAGTTTAGAGCTTGGTGGAAAGATGAAGCAGATATTCAAGAGATGGTTAACAGGGGACGAAATCCTCCAGTTAATGTTTCATCAGATCAACTCACCGGGTCAGGGGCCTGGGTTGGTATCCAAGCCCAACTGCAATATGATGATGTGGCTATTGTGCAAACTCTTATCTGTTGCTTAAAAGCATGGGAAACAGTGGAAAGACCAGGGGATGCTAAAAAATCATTTGGTAAAGATTTCCAATCTAATAAGGAGCCACATGTAGATTTTATCTCCCATTTAAGGGAGGCTATACACAAAACAGTGAGAGCACCAGATTTGAGGGAGTTATTGTTAAAGATTTTGTCTTTTGATAATGCAAATACCGAATGTCAAAAGGCTCTGGGTCCCTTAAAGGGACAAGATACATCATTGGAAGAATGTGTTAAGGCCTGGGCTGATATTGGTTCAGAGGCATATAAAGTTAATTTATTGGCAGCTGCTTTACAGTCTTTTTTCCAAACAAAATCATACCAAATGTTTTAAATGTGGAAAGATGGGTCATATGAGAAAAGATTGCAAAAAAGGACAAGATAAAAAGAAAAAAGGAGATAAAAATAGCAAGACTGTTCCAGGACTTTGTCTGAGATGTGGAAAAGGTAAACATTGGGCTAATGAATGCTGCTCCAAACTTGATAAAAATGAACAGCCCTTACAATCTTGGAGAAACTGGAGAATGGGCCTATCATCCAGAGGCTCAAAGATAAACAATATGCAATATCCGCAGTTTTCATTGACCAGCCCGGATTCCAAAAGCAGGATCACAGTTCTTTTCCATGCAACTTCCGGAGGTGGAAGCATAGCTTTAGATCTGATGGCTGTGGAAAATCAGCTTTTGCTCCCTGCATAGAGAGTTTACAAAATTCAAACTGGAGTTTTCAGCTGTATTCCAAAAAAGATATTGTAGCTCTTATTGTAGAAAACAGTATTATTATTGCCCAAAGTGTATTTGCATGCTTGGTAATTTTTGATAGTGATTATGAAGGAAAAAATAAAGATTTTAAAATTGTTAAAAGAAAATAGTGGGCTAAAAAATAAAAATTAAAGAAAAACATTTTAATGGCTTCTCAAATGCAAATATATATGACCTCCAGGTAAAACAGCTATAAAGGTGTAAAGCCATTGCCCCAGGGTATTTTAAAATATTAAAATTCTTTTAATTCCTGGTAAGTTTGATTGCTTGCTTTACTGTCCTAAATTCAAACTGTTGTTTAAAATAGAGCTTTTATATATTACAAATAAATATAAAGGTTTAGAATAATGTCTAAAAGCCTTAGACTTTAAACAGTTGTTTGATTTTGATATCCTACTTAACTAATAAAAGACTTGATGGTGGCCTTTGAAAGAGTCCAAGTTATGATAATTTACTAATTTCTCTGGTGCTATCAACTGTCATTATCCTTCAAACAAATTAAATTAATTTGACCTTTTTTTACAGATAAGGTCATATTAGGCTAAATAAGAAAAAATTCATGGCTTTCTCTTCCAAAAAATAAAATACAGGTTTCTCACTGTATGATTAAAGTTTTGTTAAAGCAAAAGGAGAGTCAATCCTGCCAGCTTCACCTTTTAATATATACTATTACATTTTTAAACTTTTGCAGTAACAAAAAGACAAACTAGGTAAGAAAAAAAAGGACTAATAAAGGTCCTTAGGAGAGATTTCCACATCAGACTATGGAAGAAATTCAGTCCACTACTAACTTGGGGCAAAGGGTATGCTTGTGTTTTTCCAGAAAATGCTAAACAACCTATTTGAGAACCAGCGTGTACTGTCAGACTGCACCATGAAGCCAGATCGAAAGAAGTTAACTGCAATGAAGCCAGATCCAGCCTGAGGCCTCTTCAAAAAAACTGACCAAATGGAAATCTAAGGTCTAAATAGATGACAAGAAAACATAATTATAAAATATACATATTATAAAGAAAAAATTTTATTCCTTCAAAATTTTTCTAATAAGAGATCTCTACCATGTAACAAATAACAAAATCTGACTAGTCTACTTATAAACTTGGCCAAAGAATTGCATACACTATTAATTTTATAAAAGGTTTATGTGTCTGTGTGTTTATGTGTTTGCGTGTCTTTCGATGGACAGCTGTTCTTCTTTTTATTTTTTGTCATTTGATGATTTGTTTTAAATACAATTTGAGGTATAGACTTAAAAGCATGCTTCTTCCTAAATTACCAGTCAAAGTGGTATTAAAATTGACTTATAAATATCATAAAGTTTAAGCTAATTCAATAAAAATTGCATAGAGTGGAAAAAATTTATTAGAGAAGAGCCCATTGATGAATAAAAGGTTTGGCCAACCTTTTATTCATTAATGAGGAGCTCCCAATAGTCGCTTAGAGACACCTTCAATAAATAGGTTATTGGTTAAAAGATAAAAGTTTTTCAAAATGTTATAATAAGGTTTTTTTCTTTCAAGATGGTTTTGGGAAAAATCTAAATTAAAAAAAAAAAAACAAAGGTCTTCACATGATTATGATAATTCACTGTTGTTAATCTCATGATACATAAAGTATATTTGTGATTCCAGATATAGAGGTCTTTCAAAATATAAAGCAATAATTGCTTATTGGGATAATACTTTTTCTCAAATTCAAACTTGCTGCCTTTACAAAAAAAAAAAAAAAAAAAAAAAAGACTTACAATATATGTCTAATTTAAAGGTGACTAATTAAAAAGTATTTTTATGTTTAAAATAGAAATGATTAATTGGAAGTGTTATCACAAAACAAAACAAAAGTATTCAAAATACAATGCCAAATGTCAAGATTGTCTTACTGCAATGTTAAATGTTAAATATGGTGTTGATTTCTAAGTTTCTATGTAAAAATATGTAACTTTTATCTGTCAATATTCTATAGGAACTCAAATATTAAAATATCAATAGACAACTATAAAATGAGCTAATAAAAACTTAAAAATGCTTATTAAACAAAAAAGGGGAATAATATGGGAATACATACACCTAGGTTAATAGTAAAAAAAGCTTTATTTACATTAAATTTTTAAAATTGGCTACCAGATGAATCTTCTGCTGTAGACCATTATTAGACTAAAGAAGTGAGTTTTCCTTTGCAACAGCCTGTTTTCTTTCTAAATGATAATGATCAATAGGTTCCAGGAGTTATCCAGAGATGGGGAAGATGTTTTGCTTGTGTCATTACAGTTATTGGAGAAGTAGTTTGGGTGCCAGCTCAAAGAATGAAACCCAGAAAATAAATAAATGTGAACATCCTGATATAAATCCCCCAACTGATGAAATGAAAAGACTCGCCTTAAATAAAACATCATCAGGACAGCCTCTTCCTAGAACTCAGCAAGCCCCATTACCTACCTGGGGACAAATAAAAAAAAAAACTCACACATGAAGGTGAGAGGATGCTTAAAAGAACACATTAGGGGAAAAATAGCAGCAACTTATTTCTTGCTATGGTAGCTTTGTTGTCACTTCCGGTAAGTGTTGCATTTTAGCTATTGGGCCTACATTCCAAATCTACTGCTTAATAGAGGAGTTCACTGGTGGGATGTTACTATACCCATATATGTAAACGAAAGTTCTTGGTTACCCAGCCCTTATGACGCCTGGGGACCAGTAGTGCCAGCAGAAGAAGGAACCAGAATCCCATTTTATGAGATTGGAGCAGAAGGCTGGCTTATCTGTATTGGGAGTGGAGCTCATTGTCTAAAAGCAAGAACAAAAGTCTGGTTATCTATGGTAAATAATAACATTGGGGGTAAGAAAGGAAAAAAGGGACTTTTTCTTCTCCAAGGAACAGATTTGAAAAGGTATAGCAGCTGATGAAATGTTCCCACGAACAGATCTAACACCCTGGCAGAATATCAGTGCTGCTTATCTCAGTGATTGGGTGCTTTGGAAAGTCTGTAGAGAAGGAACAGCCCAGGTGTTGGTTAATACTTCCAGTGGAAGCATCATAGATTAGAGCTCTTATGGCTCAGCCCGGATGGTGGAAGGAACAGAGTTAAGATGGGAACGAAATGGCAGTGATGAGATTTATACTAGCACTAAAAATGCCAATGAAGCAATAATATGGCATGGAGAAGGAATGTCCCCTAGTGTCCCTCATGTTTCTGGGGGGCCAATTCAACATCATCTTTGGAAGTTAGTTACCTCACTAAATCATATGTCAGCCTGGAAAGGTTACATATGGAGGAATCAATCCTTCCATAATTTACATCTAAAATTTAAAAGGAACTCATTTTACTCAAGCATGTGTTTGCCTCCCTTACTTATTGCTTGTAGGACCTACTTATTGGAATCCTTGTAACTATACCATTACATGTCACCATTGTTCTTTATATTCGTGTCTAAACTCTTCTATTAGCTTTGATTTTTCTAGGAATAGCGTCTATATTATCAAGGCAAGGACCAGAATCAGACTTCCTGTACAACTACAATGCCCATGGCAAGACTCTCCTTCCATGATGCTGTTCCAACATTTGCTAAAGGTGTTAAAAAAGGGAACAAAAAATGATTGAATTTGTGATAGCCATAATCCTAGGACTAATAGCCATCACAACCACAGCTGCTACAGCTGGAGTAGGATTGAGCCAAGGTGTACAAACTGTTCCATTTGTGCAGCAGTGGCACAAGGACACAAAACAATTATGGACTTCTCAAAGACACATAGACTCAGAGTTAAATGCTAAGATAAATGATTTGGAACATGCCGTTGTTATGTTACGAGATCGAACTGTCAATCTACAACGCCAACTTCATTTAAAATGTTATTGGAATACTTCTTCATTCTGTGTAACTCCCATTCCATGGAATCAAACTGATTTCCCATGGGAAAATGTAAAAAGACATTTATTGTATCATGGTAATATTACTGCTGAGATCCTGTCTCTTCAACAACATATTGATAATACTTTTATAAAACAATTGTCAAAATTGTCTGGCACTGATCTGTTACAAAACATCTTTAAGCCGGGCGTGGTGGCGCACGCCTGTAATCCCAGCACTCGGGAGGCTGAGGCAGGAGGATCGGTGTGAGTTTGAGACCAGCCTGGGCTACAAAAGTGAGCTCAAGGCCAGCCTGAACTACATAGTGAGACCCTGTCTCAAAAAGACGAAAAAAGCCGGGCGTGGTGGCACACGCCTGTAATCCCAGCACTCGGGAGGCTGAGGCAGGAGGATCAGTGCGAGTTCGAGACCAGCCTGGGCTACAAAAGTGAGCTCAAGGCCAGCCTCAACTGCATAGTGAGACCCTGTCTCAAAAAGACAAAAAAAAAAAAAAAAAAATCTTTAATGACATTGAAAGCCTTAATCCCTTTCATGCTACTTCATGGTTTAGTAGAAGTGTAATAGTGATTTGTGTATGCTGTTTCTGTGCTATTTGTATATTCTGCCTAGCCTGGCAATGAGGACAGGCCCAGCAACAAACTGTAGACCAAAAACCTACAGCTCTCATGCTAATGCTTCAAGAACTTTCAGCATAAACAAAAGAGGGGAATTGTAGTAACATAGAGATAAGAATGAAGGCCAGTTGGTGTCTAGATTCGGTGAGATATGGACGGAGCCCAGGGAGGGCTGCCTCCTGTTGCTAATTAAGCTAAACCTTTACTAGGTCGGTGGGACATTAACCCATGAAAAATTAGTTAACAGCTAACTACCCTAAACAACTGGGACTTGGGGTTGGCAGGTGGAGAATCCTCCTCGGGGTGCCCTATGCTTGAATTATGGACAGAGCCCAAGGAGGGTTGCCTTCTGTTGCCTGAGATTTCTGGAAAGCTGGGGTTCAAGGTTGCGGGTGGTGGCTCATCCCATGGGTGCCCTGTTCTTTGTTTATCTTCTATGTGACACCAATGGTTGCCTCCTCCTCTGCTTAAAGTACTATTTGTTTGCATTTGCGTGAGCTACATGTCTGGAGGCATTTGCATGAGCTATGTGTCTGGAAGCACTTGCATGAGGTACGTGTCTGGAATATGCTGTGTCTATTAAAGTAGTGACGTATACTCCTTAGATATTTTTTGTAATGCTAAATAAAAAAAAGAGCCTTCTGAGGCTCTGAGCTCACTAAGGAAGAGAAATCTCAGTGAGTCCTCTGAAGCTACATTCATCAGATCTTCTTGTTTCTTTCAGCACCAGACAAAAGTTATACAACAATGGACCAAACTCACTTGGCTTCTTTTGGATATCTCATGAAACATTTGATTCCTAAAATGTAAGAAAGAAATGAATCAGAGGTGATAATAAAAGAGCATTTTTTTCACTTTTGTATAATACTCTTCAATCAAGAGAGGAAATAGTTTGATTAAATGTAACCTGTAGTCTTAGTGTTTTGAGGAATTTCTGCACTGATTTTCATAGGAGTTGCACTAGTCTACATTCCCACCTACAATAAAGAAAGATTTATTTTTTCCCATAGTTGTGCCAATGTTTGTTATTGGCTGATTATTTGATAATAGCCATTATGTCTGGATTGAGATGGAATCCCACCATTATTTTAACT
>PVJA010000481.1:158188-170617 GCA_004027025.1 Myocastor coypus
TTTTTTTTTTTTTTTTTTTTTTTTTTTTTTTTTTTTTTTTTTTTTTTTTTTTTTTTTTAATAGCGTCTAGATATTAGTCTTCTGTCTCAGGAGTTGCTAAAAATTTGTTTTTCTCAGACTGTGGGTTGTCTATTTATTGTTTTGGTTATTACTTTTATAGTGAAAAAGCTTTTTAACAAGATGAAATCCCATTGTTGAGTCTTTGTAATAATTCCTTGTGCAATTGGAGCTTTGTTCATAAAGTCTTGGTCTATATCAATGTCTTCAAGAGTTCTATTATCTTTCCCAGTAGACTTAGTATTTCTATTTTGATATTTAAATCTTTGATTCATTTTGATTTTAGTTTAATGTATAGTGAGACACATGAGGCCAGGTTCAGCTTTCAACAGGTAGAAATCCAGTTTTTCCAGCACCATTTATTAAAGGGCCTATCTTCCTTCCACTGAGGGTGCTTGGACACTTTGTCAAAGATAAAGTGGTTGAGTGTGTTTGGAGTTGTGTTTACATCTTATAATCTGTTCCATTGATTCTTGTTTTATTGGCAGTATCATGCTGTTTTGGTTAGAGCAGCTCTATAGTGTAATTTCAAATTAGGGATTGAGATCTTTCCTGCCTTTTCTTTATTGCCCAGAAATGCTTTTGCTATTCTATGTATGTCTCTTCTGGTTCCTAATGAGTTTTAGTAATATTTCTCAAGCTCTGCATATTCACATTCATAGTAGCAGAGTTATTCATAGTTAAATATTGGAAATACCTCAAATGCTCATTAATCATTGACTATATAAAGATTCATTGGTTATGTTTCTCTTGGGCTGAGACAAAATGCCCAGTGCTCAAAAGTAAAGAGGGGAAGATTTATTTAGCTCACACGTTGTGGAGGTTTCAGTCCATACTCAGCTGGCTCCAAGGCAGGTTAGCACATGAGAGGACTAGGGTTCATGGCAGTGGAAGATAGCTAAAGAAACAAAAGCAAAAAGGGAGAAGCAAAATAGCAAGCCTTTTTCTCTTCTTTGTATTGTATGCAGGCGGCTGTCCACCCCAGGGCAGCTGTAGCACCAGGAATCAATCGCATACTCTAGAAGCTCACACCCATGACTGCATGAGGGTTTGGGGGACATCCAGAAACAAACCATAACATATATAATATATAGATAGATATAGATATAGATAAATAGATAGATATCACGCACAGACACACACCCAAAGTAGACTACTGCTCTTCTATAAAGGATAAATGTGAGATATTTATAGGCAAAAGGAAGCACTTAGAGGTCATATTCTTACATGAAATAAACCAGACACATATGTAAATATTGCATTGCTTTTCTGGTGTGAAAACTGAAAATGTAAATAAAGACCAAAGCATATAATAGATATTAAAAATAGAAAGAAACTGTTCAATGGGAAGGGGCACAGAGGAGGGGGAAAGGAAGAGAACAGAAAAAAAGTGATATAAGAAAGATAAAATGGAAACAAAATTTTTCTAAATATGAAGAGGTAGAGGGCAAAACAGAGAAGGGAAATGGGGAAAAATAACAATCAGGGCATATCATGTATGAATCCAAGTTTTACATGATGAATGTGATCATTGTTACGTTAACTGTACCAATAAATCTAATCAATGAATTAGATTCATTAATATAAATTCATTGTATAAATACAATGGTACTTTTATGTGTCTAATTTAACATGCCTGAGGATAGTAAAAAACCCACAATCTACTTATTCAACCTGTACCAAAGGCCCAGAATGAGTACCAAGAATTGTATTTCTTTTGGATGCCGGGAATGTTCTGAGCATCTGCCAGCTCTGCACCAAATGGAGGGGGTGGTTCTTGGATGAGAGTCTCTCCTGGAGGGAGGCCAGGCTCTAGTTGGCTGCGTTCTGATGTTTGCACAGTCCAGTGCAAGGTTTCAACTACTTTTGCATGCACTGTTACTGGTAAGGGTCAAAGCTGGCACCAAATTGATGTTAGAAGCTCTGAGGCATGGTGCTGCTTTTTACAAGGAAGCATGTACTTTACCTAGCAGCCTCGTCCACCCCAAATAGTACCAACATATTTTCTGCTTTGATGCTTCTCAGTGAAGAGATTTTGCTTTCCAGGAGGAATTAGCAATATCAGGTGATATTTTTGGGTGTCATAATTAGATGATGGAATTCTACTGCTTTTTAATAGGTAGAAAACAGAGATGATACTGAAAATGCTATAAAGTGCAAGAAAGCCCCTCAAAACGAAGAATTCTTCAGCCCAAAATGTCAACAGAACTAAGATTGAGAAGCCCCTCTTTTTGTTCCATGGCAATAAAGCTAGTTTCTTGCTTACTGTGCAAGCTCTTTACCACTACAAGTGTGGTACCCTGTTGCCCAACTTGGGAGATGTTCAATTCTCATTCAGCCCATACTAGGCCAGAATCTTCCCCTTTTTGTTAGCTCATTTGTTTTATTTTGTGACAGGGTCTCTCTAAGTTACCCAGGCGAGCTTTGAAGTTATTATTCTCCTGCCTCATATCACTGAATATCTGGCACTTTGTTTCTGGCTCAGAGCTGCACTTCAATAAAATCCCCATAGATCTGTTTGAATTTAAGAAGCAGTGATGCTGTTTTACAACTCCAGAAGTTGAGGTAGTACAACAAGCACTTTGGAGTGACCGCATCGAGTAGAGATCTACCAGGCTCAATATGGTGTCCTAAAATTTGCAAAAACTCATGTGTTCTTCATTTGTCCCATCATTATCAATGAAGTTTCTTCCATTTCTTTGGCTCCTTCTTTTTCTCCTTGTCTCTCTTAACTTCCCTTCCTTCTCTTTTCATTACGTGGCTTCATCAGCTGTACTTCATTTCATATGTGCATGAATTTTCCAAGGTCTTTCATTTAGAGTCCACTTTTGATAGAATAAAAGGCAACATTTCTTTAATGAAAGGAAACTGCCTTAGTGAGAAGCATGGGTAGAATTTAGAAGAAAAACCACCGCTTTTGAAACTTGATAACAAATTAAACTGTCTTACACTGAATGTGCAGTAGAGAAGTATTGAAGAGGAAGGCAATAATATTTATTCAATACTAATTTAATCAGAAGCTCATGCAATCAGTCTCTTTGATATACCTTTTGTCAACATAGCCCTAGATTCTGAATAGGCAATCTAAGACCTTGAATATCTGCCATATTGACTTCCCAGCAAAGTTTCTATAGATCCTCAGTATATAATAACAATACTGGGGCCCAGCAGGATGGCTCAGTGGTCTAAAGCCCCTGCTTGGGAAAGCTTGGGCGGCTTCAGGGACCGCGGTTCGATCCCCAGTACCACACGCTGCGCCAGCCCTGCCCTCAGGGCGGGCTGAGCCGGCCATAAAAATGAGTGAATAAACAAATAAAGGTTCTGAAACAAGAAAAAATAAATAAATAAATAAAATAAAAATTAAAAAAATAATAATAACAATACTGATTAAGAACATAATTTACAGCCAGATGTAGGAGTACATATCTGTAATGCTAGCACTTGAAAGGGAGAGGTGGGAAGGTAGCCTGGGTTATATAATAAAGTAAGGCCAGCCTGGACTACATAGTGAGAGCTTTTCTAGAACAAACAAACTATAAAATGATGCTGAACTGAAACCTAATAAATATAGCAAAACATTTAGACGGCATATCATGTCAGTGTCAAAGAACTATAAAATTTTGAAGTACTTTGACAACTTTTTTTTTTTAAAACAGCTTTTATTTGGGTCAGGCTGACTGTTAGCTGCTTGAATTTTTTTTTTTTTTCTGCAGGAAATATGAGGTAAAGTATTTAAACAAATCAATGTAGCTTGATAAACATTTACCAAGCATCTATTGTATACTTTGGAATAAGAATTTTGGAAAATTAAAAATAGTAAGATATAATTTTGTCTTAGTTTGTAGTGTATGTGTGTGTGTGTGTGTGTGTGTGTTCATGGTGAGTATATTTAAACATGTGTCAATAAGAGGTACAGGACATTGTAGAGAAATATTCATGTTTCTTTGATATAGGAAAATTATATTGAAATTAAAAAGAAAAGACTAAAAAACTCACAGTTACTAAAAAGCCTTGGTGGTTTTTCCATAGCATTTTACATTCTGGTTAATAATTTTAGTACATTTTAAAGATGTTTAGTGATCCTGGACATAATAGAATTTTAAAGCAATGCCTATGAAGCTTCTTAGCCTCTGATAGGCCCTCTGCTAAATAAGAGTAAGGGTCCTTACCTGAAGGCCAACAACTGTAGATATTAAGATGGCTATTTTCAGGTATGAGGTGATTATTTGTGGTTACTCCCACTATAAGACATAATGGGTGTTAGTACCAAGTACCTTTATGTTGGGAACAGAAGAATCTCTCCTATTCTCATTGGTCTAACTCTACTAAATTGTTTAGGATACCCAGTGAACAATGTATGCACATAATAACTTTACAGGCTGAAGAAGGATTTGCAGAAAACTGGCTAAATAATGCTAGAATTATGTGGGAAGCTCCCAATGGCCTCATTAGTCCTGTGAAAGCAATTTGTTGTTCTAGCTATCCCCTGAGTACATAGGAAGATATGATGCAGGGAAAATGATCCCCAACCTGAAAACGACGAATGAATTTTAGGAACAAACGGAGGTTATGAGCAGAACAGATTTATTAAGACAAAGAAAGCTCCTGTCCAAGAGAGGGACAGGAGGGGGGGTCCCGAGTAGATGATCTCAGACAGCTGTCTCTTCCAGGGACTTTTATAGAGGAGAAGACATGCAAACTTGCTTAGGTGGATATGAGGTGGGACAAAGACTATGGTCAACCAATGAGATTACAAGCACCATTGCTCAGGTAAAATTGATTAAAATCGGGATCCAATGGGAAGGCAAGTCACATAGCAAGCAGGCAAGAACACCACCTATTGAGCTTGGGCTCATGACTCTTTCCAGGGTCTTTGAAGGTGATTGATACCTACTCAGAGTATCAATCCCTGATGCCCATCCCTAGGGAAGTATGTAGCTATATTTGTTTACTCTTATCTTGAAGTCTGGCCCACGGTGGACAGTGTCTGTCTCTAGTAGCAAAGTCACCTTGCTTTCCATGTTGTACTTGAGGGCCTGGTCCTGTCTGACTGCCTATAATATTTCTATCTAATTCAGCTGCCTATAACAGATAGACACTGGGGTTTGTATTTTTAAAAGACAGAAGTGTCAGAAGAATTGCTAAACCCACAAACTTACCCTGCCTACAGCCTAAATGGTCTAGAAGTTTGTTTCACTGGTATGGTTATTTAGCTTCTATCTTGATCACTTCCGTAGGTAAGAGGATGTCATGCAACACATCAAGGTCTTAACTAACTTACTCATCAGGTGTTGGCTGGTATTTCTGTCCTGAATAAAAGAGTAAAATTAATGAGGAAAGCTATGCTACAAAATTGGATGGCATTAGACATTTCAATAGCAGCAAGAGAAGGCACTTGTTAAATTACAAAAGCTGAATGTTCTTTATACATTCCTGATTCTTCAGTTAATGTCTCAATAGCTGTGCAAGATATTATGACAGGTTAATGACTATCAGATTCTGCAATTTCTTATGCTTTCCTTATCCTCTTTTTTTTTTTTTTTGGTGGTGGTATTGGGGATTGAACTTAGGACCTTGTGCTGGCAAGTGCTTATTCTTCTGAGCTATCTCCCTGGCCCCCCTCCACCTTATCCTCTTTATGGAGAGCTATTTTTGGCTCCTAATGGTGGAAAATCTTTTTTGGCAACATTCATAATTTTTGAGTTGACTTTGTTATTTGGCTCATGCATACTTAACTGTTTCTGTAGCCTTATCTCCTACAGACTTACAGCTCCAAAACAAAAACACCTGGTGTCTATCTAAGGCCTTTAGATAGGCTCTCTGAGGACTATTTCTGACTTCAATTACAACTACAACCCTCTTCAGCTGGAATTAGCCAGATCAGTCTTTGACCCTTGTCCTCTTATGGTAGTCAGAGGTACTAAGCCATAAGGGAATATTATGTGTAGCTAAAACAGTAATATTGTAGCAGTCAGACGGGGCTGGGCCCTTGAGAGGTCATTGTAAAAGGAACTATGCCTAGAGGTGTGTTCACTGAAGGCTGGGCTTCAAGAAAAAAACTGCTCAGTCAGATACTTCCCTTAGGGATGAAGAGCAGTGATTGATATTCTAAGTACGCATCCATCACCTTGGGGTGAGGGACCAAGCCTCCTTAACCCACCCATTTTGGGAAAGCCCTTGTCTGTCCCATGTGCACAGGTTATGCAGCTTGTTTCCCCAGTTGATCCATGTTTATTTAATCAGTATTACCCTAGGTACTGTACTTGTTGAATATTATCGGTTGACCATAATTTTGTCCCACCTCATACCTATTTTATGATTTGCCTTTGGATCAATTATCCTAAGCCAAAGAGCTGGTGTGCTAGATTGGGGAGGCTGAAAACAGGAGGATCACTGTGAGTTCAAGCTGCATAGGGAGGCCCTATACTAAATACATTTTAAAAATTACCTAGCCCACTGTACTTGTAAATTTACTGATTGTTCAGTCTCACCTTAAGCTGACCTCACTTCATGATTTTGTTCAAGAAAACATCCTTGAGAAAGTGGAACTGGTCGGCAGCGCAATTCCAGGACCCCTTCTGTCACTCTCAGTCAGAAGTTTTCTTTCTCTCAATAAATTCTTTCTACTCTTAAAAAAACGATGTCTAATGATAGAGCTTAACTAGGCCTGACAGTGAGAAAATTAATACTCCTGTTTATACCTATTTTCCTGAGAATTTCTTTGTATATACATATTTATATATGCACATGTACATTTCCATATACATCTATATTTATATATATTCATATTATTCTTCACTATTCTTGTTTCTCCCTTTAAAACTATGATGATATAGAAAAGGAAATTAAAATTTTAAATGAAAGCCTGCCCAGAATGCCATCAAGAACAAGATGACATGTGCAGCAGGCCCAGTAGCAGACACTCTTTCCTCTGTATAAACCCTGTCTTTATTGCCTTTGTATAACTGATGGCCTTGAAATGTAACTGCAGATATAATGGGACCCTTTTTCTTTGTGTAATCCATGCTTGTTTAGCTGATGGCCTTCCAATGAAACTGGAGGTGTTTCATCTCTCCTAGTAGCTCATGTTGTCACCCAACACTCCAATCACAATGTACCATATCTGCCTTTGTATCTCTCTGCTTACCTTGTCTATAAAAGTCTCAAAAGTTGAAGGAGGAGCTGGCTGATTCTTTGGGAGAAATCTCAGTCAAGTCAACTGGTATAAATAAGCTGCCTTCTAAACATCCTTTGTGCTATTCCTTCCTGTGTTTGTCTGTTTTCTATAATTACCAAAGCAGAGATTTATTCTTATTGATTGTGAATCTAAGTCAAACATTTAAGAAAATGAAAACATCTAAGTAATAAGAAGAATGTATAAAAGACAAACTATAAAGGATATTTTATCAATTTAGCTGAACAAAATTTAACTTGATTAGAAATGACTTCTTAAAATAATACCTCTTACAGTCACTGTGAAAATTTCTTCACCATATAGTTACAGGTGACTTTAATAATAAGGCACTAGACAATCTCCCACCTTTTCCTGGAGGTTGTTAATATGCAAAAGGACATATGCTACCTGGATATGATAACATCGAAGGTTTTTCCTTTTGCTCTTCCCCATAACACTAAAAATTATTATTTGTGCCAAAAATCACATTAATATTTGGATAAATTCCTAAGACTTTTTTTTCTTGTCCTATGCATTTATTTATTTATTTATTTAATTTGTTTATTATTTTTTAAGAGTAAAAATAGCAGAAAAAAAAGAAAAAATAACAGTGGCAAGGATACATACAGTACAGAATTTCAAGACAGGAAAAATTTAACAATGGTTGCATTACATATTCTCATCATCAAGTAAGTATAGATCAACAGATATAGGTATGTAAGACTGATCAAACAATTAAACACTAACACTTTCAATAAACATTAATTTTTTTAACTCTTCCAATTGCATTTTGAATTTAAGTCACTCTTCTAAAAAAAAAAAAATTATAGGGGTTCAGACTGCAGAAAACGCAAGGTCCTGAGATTGATTTCTGGTGCCACCCAAAATTTATTTATTAATTTATTTCTTCTTTCAGGTCTTTAAACTAGGGAAGCTATATGATATTTGCATATGTAGGTCTGGTTTATTTCACTAATGAGTATACATTCAAGATATATCTATTTATATGAGAAGTCTTCTAGTTTATCATTCCTTATAGCTGAATAGTATTCCATTCTATGAAAACACCATATCTCTTTCAACCAATCTTCAGATGACGGGCATTTTGGTTGTTTCCAGGATTTAGCTATCACAAATTGTACTTCTATAAACATAGGTGCACAGATATCACTATGATGTGATGCTTTCAGTTTTTCTAGAAAAATTCCCAGTAGGGGGATAGCTGGATTGAATGGGATTTCCAGCTCCAGCTTTTTAAGGAGTCTCCACTCTGCTTTCTATAATGGTTGCACCAGTCTTCATTCCCACCAGCAGTTCCTTTTTCCCCACAGCCTCTCCAGCATTTGTTGTTGGTTGACTTCTTTATAGTAGCCATTCTTTCTGGGGTGAGATGGTATCTAAGTGTTGTTTTGATTTGCATTTCGCAAATGGCTAGTGATGTGGAGCATTTCTTCATGTATTTATAGGCTTCTTGAATTTCTTTCTCTGAGAAGTGTGTGTTCATCTCAGATGCCCACTTCTGGATTGGATCTTTGAATTTTAGGACCCTAGTGGTTTTTAGTTCCTTATAAATTCTAGATAGAGGACCTTGGTCTGAATATTTATTAGTTAAAATCTTTTCGAAATTTGTGGGTTGTCTTTTCACTCTGTTGGTAATTTCTTTTGACATGAAAAAACTTTTCAGCAGGAGGAGGTCCCATTTACTGATTATTTCGCGTGTTAAACGTGCATTTTGATTCTTGTCCATGAACTCTTTACCTACCCCAATGTCTTTAAGATTTCCTCTGACTTTTTCTTCTGGGAGGTTTAGGGTTCCTCTTTTAATATTTAGATCTTTAATCCATTTTGATTTTAGTTTAGTGCATGGTGATAGACATGGGTCAAGTTTTAGTTTTTGACATGTGGAGAGCCAGTTTTTCCAGCACCATTTGTTATAGAAGATATCTTTCTTCTAGTAAACATGTTTGGCCCCTTTGTCAAAAATAAGGTGGTTGAGGGTGTTTGTATTTACTTCTGCATCTTCTAGTCTATTCCATGATCCTCATGTCATCTGCAAATAATGACAATTTAACTTCTTCTTTACCTATTTTTATTCCTTTTATTTCTATCTCTTGTCTGATAGCTGTAACTAATGATTCCAGAACTATATTGAATAGGAGTGGTGATCGAGGACATCCTTGTTTTGTACGAGAGTAAAAGGCTTCAGTTTTTCCCCATTGAGAATTATGTTAGCTGTTGTATTATCATAGATAGCTTTTATCAGGTTGAGGTAGAGTCCCTCTATTCATATTTTCTGCAGTACTTTGAACATGAATGAATGTTGGACTTTGTCAAAAGCCCTTTCTGCAGCAATTGAAACGATCATGTGATTTTTGGCTTTGGCTCTATTTATATAGTGTATCACATTTATAGATTTGCATATGTTGAACCGTCCTTGCATTCCTGGGATAAATCCTACCTGGTCATGGTGTATAATCTTCTTGATGACTTGTTGTCTTCTAGTGCAAGGATTTTATTGAGAATTTTTGCATCTATGTTCATGAGAGATATTGGCCTGTAGTTCTCTGTTTTAGTCATGTTTCTTTCTGGTTTTGGTATCAGTGTGATACTTGCCTCTAGGAATGATTTTGGAAGGATTGCTTCTTTTTCAATCTCATTGAAGAGTTTGAGGAGTACTGGGGTTATGTCTTCTCTAAATTTCTTGTAGAATTCAGTGGGGAATCCATCAGGTCCTGGACTTTTCTTTGTCGGTAGGCTTTTTATTATATTTTATATTTCATTGGCTGCTATTGGGTTGTTGAGAGTTCTTATATCATCTTGATTCAGTTTTGGTAATTTATACTTTTCTAGGAATCTGTCCATTTCAACTGTGTCTTCAATTCTGTGAGAGTAAAGATTCTCAAAGTAACTATTTATGATTGTCTAAATCTCTATTTGATCTGTAGTAATTTCACCCTTCTCATTCCTTATTGCTCGGATTTGAGTTCTTTCTTTCCTCTTTTTGATGAGGTTAGCTAGAGGCTTATCAATTTTATGTAATCTTTCAAAGAAGCAGCTTTTTGATTCATTAATTCTTTGTATTGTTTTCTTTGTCTCAATTGAATTAATTTTTGCTCTAATCTTTATAATTTCCTCCCATCTTTGGGCTTTCAATTTGGTTTTCTCTTCCGTTTCTAGTCGGTTTAGGTGTTGCCTTAGAGTATTTATTTGTTCCCGTTCTGTCTTCTTAATATATGAGTTCAGGGCTATAAATTTCCCTCTAAGAACTGCTTTCATTGCATCCCCTAAATTCTGATAAGTTATGTTTGAATTTTCATTAAATTGTAGATATTGTCTAATTTCTTGTTTAATTTCATCTGTAGCCCACTGGTTGTTGAGAAGGGTGCTTCTTAATTTCCACGTATTTCTGGAGTTCTTGTGGTTTCTTTTGTCATTTATTTCCAATTTTATTGCACTGTGGTCAGATAGTGTGCATGGGATAATTTCTGTTTTCTTGCATATACTTAAGCATGACCTATGAATTAAAATGTGGTCTATTTTAGAAAATGTTCCATGTATGGCTGAGTATTCTAAAGTGTTTGGGTGGAACACTCTGTGTATGTCCACTAAGTCTAGTTATTCCAGGTTCCGCTTCAGGTCTGCTACTTTGCTGACTTTTTGTTTGTTTGACCTATCTTTTTGGGATAAAGGGGTGTTAGGTCTCCTGTTAGTATTGTGGTATTGGATATGAGATTTTTCATGTCCATTAAAGTTTGTCTTATATAACTCGGTGCTCCCATGTTCAGTGCATACATATTTATGAGTGTTACTTCTTTGTCTTGAATTTTTCCCCTAATCAGTATGTAGTGGCCTTCTTTATTTCGTTTGACCAGGCTTGGTTTGAAGTTTAGAGAGTCTGCAAACAAGATTGCTATTCCTGATTTTTTCTGAGGTGTTGGAGCATGTAGTATTGTTTTCTACCCTTTAACTTTTAGCCTGTGTGTCTCTGTATGAGTTAAATGTGTTTCTTATATACAGAATATGGTTGGATTTTGCTTCTTTATCCACTCTGCCAGTCTACTTCTTTTAATTGGAGAATTGAGACTATTTACATTGATGGTTATAATTGAAATGTATTGACTGATGATTGGCATACATTTTATTTACTACTGTTTACCTCTTTTTCTACTGTGTTTAATTGGTTGCCCTATTTGGTGGGTTCCTTCTGTTCTCATTTGTTGGGTTTGGGTTGTTATGGTCTTTCTCTAATTTTTTTTTAAATATACCTTGTAGGGTTGGCTTTGATGTCATGAAATTCTTTAGTTGTTCCTTATCATGGAAGCATTTCATTTCTCCATCATATTTGAAGGAGAGTTTTGCTGGATGTAGAAGTCTGGGATGGAATTTATTTTCATGGAGGACTTGAAGCACTCTGCTCCATGCTCTTCTTGACTTCATGGTTTGTTAAGAGAAATCTGCCGTTATTTTGATGGGTTTTCCTTTAAATGTGATCTGTTCCTTTTCTCTAGCAACTTTTAGTATATTATTCTTTTGCTGGATTTTTGGTATCTTGACTATTATATGTCTGGGTGTGTTTTTAGTTGGGTTGATGTTATTTGGAGTTCTCCATGCTTCAGTTATTTGAATGGCCAATAGTTTTCTCAAATTTGGGAAGTTTTCTGTTATTCCTTCTGCCTATATTCTTTTTATATCATTTGTGTCAACTCCTTCATCTCATTGATTTCTATTAATATCATGTTGTTCATTTTTGCATCATCTTGCAGATGCTGAATTATTTTTTCCTGCATCCTAGTTGTTTTTAAGAGATCCTTTCTTACCTTTTCACTAGCTGCAATGGTGTCTTTTTTTTTTTCAATTTTTTTGTTGTTTAAATTTAACAATGTTTATATTACATACTTTCATCATCAGATCAGTTTAGATTAATACATATAGGTATATAAGATTGATAAAACAATTAAACATTAACCTTTATAAATCCACATTACTATTTTTTTTCTCTCTTCTTTTCTTTGAAAGTTGACATATTGCATATTGTCCTCACAATCATTCTATAGAGTGCAGTGTGTGGGCATGACCCACCTCCCTATTGATGTTGCATAGAAAAAAGAAAGAAAGAAAGAAAAAAGGAAAGAATATACTTCTCTTTGGACTAAGAGGAAGCAGATACATACACAGTCAAAGGTTTTGCAATTGCAGTG
>PVJA010000482.1:0-18323 GCA_004027025.1 Myocastor coypus
AAGAACAAGAAGAAGAACAAGAACAAGAAGAACAAGAACAAGAAGAAGAAGAAGGGGAAGACGAGGAGGAGGAGGAGGAGGAGGAAGAGGAGGAGGAGGAGAAAGAAGAAAAGTTCGTTTTGATGGTACCAGGAATTGAACTTAGAACCTTGCACTTGCCAGGCACCCACTTACTCCACTGAGCTATCTCCCCGATCTCCCTAGAATTTTTTTTAAGATTTTGTTATTTATTTCTCTTAAACCTCATTTATTTGTTTGTGTTATGGCTGGCTCAGCCCGCCCTGGGGTGGGGATGAACAACATGTGGTGCCAGGGATCGAGGAGCAGTCCCAGCATAGGCCTTAAGTTTCCTCCACAAGCGCTTTAGAGCACTGAGCCATCTCACTGGCCCTAGAATTTGTTTTAATGATTTCTTTTCCCTTACTTTTATGGGAGAGGGTCTTTGAAGATATCAGTTACTAAGCACGATTCTAGGGATTTTTTTTTTCTTTTGTCCTCTATGGTCTTGCAGAAGACACAGAAAATGCATGTCACCTTAAAAACCAGCCTTGTAAGCAAGAAACTTCAAAGAAACCTTGGGCTTACCACTCGTTACACCTCACATGTCATTTCTGCCCAGTTCTGCCATTTTTTTCTTCTATGTTCCCAAACTTATCTCTAGTTGAAGTTCTCTTCATTTCACCAGCACATATCACTCATTCAGCAAAAGTGTATCGAGAGTTAGCGCTGCACCCAGTTCTGTTAGAAGCACAACGCACAAAATCACGCTCAGCCATGACATCAGCAGGGTGGCACGCAGCACTGTGAACACCAGCTGTGCCGCTCTACAGAGCGGTCCAGAAAATCCCCAGAGGAATAGAACCTATGCTCCAGCTGAGCCCAAGGAGGTGTAAGGAACTCAGCCAGGCAGGGGAAAGAAAGAAAAAGCTTTGCATGGGGGAGGGACTTGAGCTGTGCTGCGCGTGACTCAGCTCTTCTGGCTGCAGGAATCACCCTGCCATGTTCACCCATCATTTGGAGGAGTCCCATTCGCTTATTCATCCCCCACACATCTCTTTGTGCCACAAACTCTTCTGGGCACTGATGATTCGGCAAGAAACACAGCTCACTTCCCAACCTACTTCTCAGGTAAACAGGGCCTCTCCTCAGATCCTGGCAGCAGGCCACATTTGGCTTTTTCCTCAACTACCAATATCCCAAGCTGACTTCCCTTAACCCAAATGGACTAATTAGATACTTGCTTACTTACTTAAAAAAAAAAAAAAAAAAATTGGTTGTTAATTGTAACACTGGAATCACTTTCAGTGGATGATTCTGCTATTTTCTCTATAAAACCATAAATACCTCAAGATCAGTGTTCATATTGGATACCATGTGTACAGTGACAAAATAAGGCCTTATGCTGGAAATACATATCCATCTTAGTGGTATAATAGAATTCTTCTCCCTGAAGACCTCCAAAAATATTAAGAATCCCCCAATTCTCAGAATGAAGCATAGATAACAAGGGCTGTCTTCAGTGGCACTGAGACTTGGCATCAACTCTTGATGCTGCAGTTGACTAAAGTGGAGACCTGGACAGGCGACACCTTCTCTGAGCCTCCTCTGTTCCCATCTGGAAAGCAGTGATGGTGATTTTCAACCTGCAGAGGTGCTCTATCAAATGTGATACTTGTCGTGTTCCTGGCATACACTAGGGACCAGTCAGTGACAGCTTTTGGTAGATGACACTGAAACTGGCAAGGAGCCCTGGAATCAACAGATAAAGGAAGGGAAGGGAGTGAAATCCTTGGTAGGATTAAATTTATCTACAAATTGCACTTCTTGTTATTTATGTCTACTGTGCCTCTTTCTTAAGCCACTGAGCAGGTCTGATCACCCAGCATAAAGGCCAGATGCGCTTTCTAGACACTTGGCCTTGTTTCTCTGTCCTATGCGATGACGTACATTGGGTGTGCCCACGTGTAGGAGCAGAGCCCTTGACATGGAGAACTTCCAAACTGAGGTAAACATCCGTCCCGGAGCAAAGGTGCAGTTTGAGCTCCACTACCAGGAAGTGAAATGGAGAAAGCTGGGATCCTACGAGCACAGGCTTCACCTGCAGCCAGGACGGCTAGCCAAACACTTGGAGGTGAGTGTGGGGGTGCAGGGGTTGCAGTGACTCTAGTCTCTCTTGGATTCTATCTCTCATTTATAGTTGCTGTTTGCTAGCCCTACTGGTGGGGTTCAGTGTACTCAAGCCTGCAGAATAAGATGGTACATTGAGAATGCATGGGTTTGGAGTCAGCCACACCAGCTCAACTCCTTAGAGGCTGTATGAGTTTTCTGGAGCTGTTGGAACAACCACCCACAAACTGTCCTATTATCTCACAACCCTGAAGGACAGAAGTCTGAAATCAAGGTAACAGCAGAACAATACCCCGTCAGGAGGCTCAGGTGTGAGATTCTGTACCTTGCTTTTTCTGGGGTCCCACACTTCCTAGCATTCTTGCACTTGGGGCTCCTTTTGGCAACGCCACCCCAATGTCCTCCCCTGTTGCCACTTTGCTTCCTTCTGTGACAACCTCAAACATCCCCCTACCTCTCTTTTATTGTAAGAACACTCAGTATTGGACTTAGGGCCCACCCAGGAGCACTGGGTGGTCATCTCTCAAGATCCTTCACTTGCTTACAATATCTACAAAAACCCTTTTCCTATTCACATCCACAAATTCCGAGTGTTTAACCACAGCATACCCTTCAAGGGCCCTTTTTCCCTACAACACTAATTTTTAGGGTCATATTATCCTGATTACCTACAGTTTTTTAACGTAACTGATACATGGTCTTACTACACAGCTCGGACTCATAGTAATCATCATCTGTAAAAAGGACACTAAAGTATACTGATGTAAATAGACTTGTGGAAATAATTATAAGGTGTTTATGGAAATAGAGCTTGATGAGTGGTATCTTCCCACATCCACTTCAACAAAGTCATATCTAATCAGTACAATTAGTATGATTTAATAATTATAACTTTATTTTTTAATAATAATTATAATTTTAGAAGGGTGAGAAAGCAATACAATGATTATGTTGGCTATTAACGTGAATTTAATTTTGCTGTTATCACTTGTTTTTAAAATAGAGATGCAAAGGGCCAGCCAGATAGCTCAGTGGACTAAAGTGCCTGCTTAGGCAGGCACAGAGACTGGCTGGGGTTTGATCATCAGTGTGCCACGCCAGCCCCGCCCACAAGGCATACTGAGATGGCAACTGAGCCTGGGCATGGAGGCATGTGCCTATCATCTCAGCACTTGGGAAGTTTAAAGTAGAAGGATCACTATAAGTTGGATCTGTGTAGTGAAGCCCTGTAGACCCTGCAATCAATCAATCAATAAATCAGAGATGCAGCTGAGTGTAGTGGTGTACTACTGCAGTCCCAGCACTCTGAACCACTGAGGCAGGAGGATCTCAAGTTTGCCTCCAGCCTGGGCAACTTAGATACTTAACAAGCTCTTTCTCAAAATAAAAAATATAAGATGTTGAAGATGTAGCTCAGCTTTAAGGCCTTGGGCTCAATCACCAGTATAGCAAAAGCAAACGAAAAGGCTGGGAATGCCCTTCCCTTTGCTAGAGTCTTTATGACTTCCTGTGAGCCTCTATGCCAGAGGGAGAGCACAGCTAGAAGACAGGACCACAGACAGTCCTCTCCCCATGACAAATGAGAAAGTGAAGCAGGCAGGCTGTGAACTGCCCATAGACTAAGAAGACAGTGTGAGTGAATCGATCCTGCTGAAATTTTAGTTCCCATGTGAACATATGGGTATCTGATAGGTAATATCCCCCATGGGGATCGGCATGTGCTGCTCAGCTCTTACAGGGGCTGCCTCAGTTACTCTTCTCTTGTTGCTGGGACAAATATCTGACACACAAAATGAAGGAAAGAAAGGTTCATTCAGCTCGCAGTCACTGGAGGTTTCAGCCCATACTTGGCTGGCTCCAAGGCAGAGAAGCACATGGCAGAGAGCAGCAGTTCATAGCAGCAGCAAAGAGCAAGAGAAGCCACGGGAGGAGCAGCAGCAGCAACGGCGACAGAGAGAGAAATCTGTCTGTCTGTCTCCCTTATATTACATTCAGGCTCTCTGCCTCAGGCTGGGTGTAGTACTCACACCGATAATCCCAGCAGTACTAAAGCCCATAATCCCAGTGGGCCACGAGTTAGTCTCAAACTCCAGAAGTCCCCGCACCATGACTACATGAGGCTTTGGGAGGACAATTAGACACAAACCATAACAGGGGCCATTCCCTTGCATATACAGAACCTTCATATTAATTAGAAAAAGGGACTTTCCTCTTGGCAGTCGCTGCCACATGCCAGAACATGTGACTTGGCGAGACAGCTGCTCGGGTTCTGCCAGGCATGAATCATGTGCTTCTGGCTATCGTTCTGGTAATGACATTGGTTACCACATTCTCTTGCTCACTCCCCCGAGTTCCATGGTAACTAGTACTGAGGGAGCAGCTTTCATGTGATTAGCCTCTACCTTGTAATGAGGCCGCTATTGCCTCTACTGGTAATAAATAACATTAATAAAAGCTGGGTCAGTGGTATGAAATATAGACCTTCCAAGGTGTCTAGGGGGGAGGCATTTATACCCACTGGGTTATGGAACCTTCAACACACAGTAGATAGCATTATCCTTCACTCACACATTTATAAAGTGAGATTCAGGTAAATGACTTACTTGCCTGAAGCCACAAAGCTAACAAGCAAAGTTTTGCCTGGGCCTGAATGCATCTAAATCTACCCTCAGGCTATAAGTCAATGCAGAAAGTGATTTTTTTTTTTTTTTTAAGGAAGGGTCTACAGGGTGTTCAGGGTCTCACTACTAGATCTCATAGTGATCCACCTGTTTACAGCCTCCCAAGAGCTGGGATTGCAGGTGTGAGCCCCCATGCCCAGTTTCAATTGCCATCTCAGTGGCCATGGGTGGGGCTGGCACAACACAGGCTGGGGAATGGCTGGACCTAAGATAACGACTCTTATTTCACGTATCAGGCAACACAATGTGTGGGCTGTACTGTGAGTGCAAGACCACAAGCTGCATAGTAAGATCCTATTTCAACAAACAAAAAAGAAATAGCAGTTGTGACTGTGGCTTTGCCAAGAATCATTCTCTTCTGCTTAGGCAAGCACAGGGACCAGGGTTGGATCCCCAGTCCTGCTGCATGCTGTGTTGGCCCCACCCCTGCGGTATGCTGAGCCAATGAATGAATCCAGGTGCAGTATCACACACCTGTAATCCCAGTGCTGGGGAGACTGAAAACAGGAGGATCAGTACGAGTTTAAACCTCCTAGTGAGACCCTATTCTAAAAACATAAAATAAAAAAAAAAAAAAGAAGAAATAATCTTTCTGTTTAGCTCTGTTTAAAAGGGGGAAAAAAAAAAAAAGACACCGAGAAGAAATAAAAAAGCCTCATACAAATTGGTTTGGGAATATAGCTCAGTGGCATAAGCCCCTGTCTGGCACATACAAGGTCTCAAGTTCACCCCTGTAACATTCCCCACCCCAAAAAAAGCCTCAAATAACAAAAATAACTATTTGGCTAATCTACAGAGAAAATGTAGTATAATTTAATAATGGCTTTCCTTCTTCTTTCCCTAGCAGCATGAATGCTCTTAAAAATAAAAGTTGGGACTAGGAGCATAGTTGAGTGGCAGAGCGTTTGGTAGCATGTGTGAGTTTGATACCCAGCACCACTGAATAAAAACAATGGAATGGGATGGAGAAGGTCCACTTTGCATTAGCACATGGTATGTGTGTCTACGACTCTGGATGCTTCTAAGCAAAGAGATTTGCTTGGCCTGGCAGCGCTGGTGGCTGAGGGCCTACACAGCACAGGCTGGCACCAGCGTGGTGAGGAGGAGCCCTTCCTCATACCGCGGTAGAGAAACAGAAAGAACCAGTCGTATGCAGAAGGGGGAATGACACGCAGCCTTGCTTTGTAACAGTCCACTCTCCGGTGAACCCCCAATCTGCAGATCAGCATCGCTCTCTTCCCAAGTGACCCCTCAGGACCTACTTACCCCGCCTCCAACCCCAAGACTGAAACACCCACCACACTCACACAGCCGCACTTGGGACCGAGATTCTATAAAACTTTTGAAGACACTTTCAAAACCCTTCCCAGACTATAGCGAGGGGGAATTAAATCCTGGTGCAATAATGAAATAGAGTATATTGAATTGACAGATAGCGGTTAAGCCTCCAGCCCAGCCCAGGGAACTGAAACAACTTTCAGAAGCGATCATAGGGGCTGGGAAGATAGCTCAGTTGAATAAGTGCTTGCTTGGCAAGCACAAGGGCCTGAGTTCCATTCCTGGTCCCACAAAAAAAAAAAAAAAAAAAAAAAAAAAAAAAAAAAAAAAAAAAAAAAAAAAAAAAAAAAAAAAAAAAAAAAAAAAAAAAAAAAAAAAAAAGCAATCATGAAAGATTTGGAGAAGAAAAAAGCCTTGGATGATTTCACAGTCATTTTGTTTCTTGCTTATAGAGTCTTAATGCTGTTCCTGTCTCTAGGTGGACGTGTGGATAGTTGAACCTCAGGGAATTCGGTTCCTTCATGTCCCGGACACGTTTGAAGGCCATTTTGATGGAGTTCCTGTGATATCTAAAGGATCGCAGAAGGTACCAGAGACCCTGCACGTTTCTAGCCTCCCGAGCAGTTCTACACTGCTGTGATCTGGAAACAAAAGCACGGTCTGATGCTAGGCCAAGTGCACTGTATAAAAGACCAGTGGTCCCTAGGAAGAGTCTAGGATCTTTAAAAAAAAAAAAAAATTAGGGACAGCCATAGAGCTCAGCAGACTAAAGTGCCTGACTAAGCAGGTGCAGGGACCTGGCTTCGATCCTCAGCACACGGTGCCAGCCCCGCCCCCGGGGTGCGCTCAGAGAGCAAATGAGACTGGGCATGGCAGTATGCGGCTGTAAACAGGGAGGCTGCGAATAGGAGAATCACTATGGCTACGATCTACATAGTGAGACCTTGTATTAAATGCACAAAAAATAAATTAATAAACAATTCAAAACTCATTTATTTATTTGGTATAGGACTCACTATGCAGCTTGGACTTGGCATGATCCCCCTATCTTAGCCTCCCCAGCGTCGTGATTATAGATGTGTGCCACTACATCAGGTGTCCGTGCGCCCCGGGTTCCAGAGACGGCATGGCATGCTGTACCCGGGATGAAACCTGAGTCTTTACGCATGTCAGGCAGGCATTAAAATCTCTAAGCTATCGCCCTAGACCAGAGCCTAGGACCTTTTATTGAAGATACGAAACAATGCTCTCAATCGTTTCATTCAATTTTGGCCAACGACGGTCCCTTTTGAAACCTCACTTCTTGCTACCGGTCCTACTTGATAGCAGCTAAAGACAACTTTCACATAGCATATAGTACATTTCCATGAATCACAGCAACACTATTCAACTAAATTCCTTCGCCCTTAACGGGCAATGATAAGGAGCTATAAGTAAGTCAAATTTGTATGAGAACCTTCAAAAACTTTCCAGAGCTGGTAGCCATCCCTTCCTTGAGGCACAGGAAAGATTCTCTGAATCACATTTGGAAAGGCTGAAAGTGCCGTAGTCACTCCCCTTCAAAGCCCTGGTTCTGCCTCTTTCACCAGTAATGGGCTTAGTGATGCCAATGAGGACACAGTGACCCCCAGACAATGCATTCTCCCTTGTGCATTCTCGGGTGCAGCCACCAGACCCTGCCCTGGCAGGGGCTCGGCAGTGGACGGATTCTGGTGCTCTTGTTCCCTCCAGGCACATGTGTCCTTCCGGCCAACAGTAGCACAGCAAAGAAAGTGTTCCAACTGCTCTGAGACTGCCGTGGACAGAGAGCTGGTGGTGGTGTACGACGTGAACAGAGAAGTGAAAGCTGGTGAGCTTGAGGTCAGTATAGACCGTCTCTGGTAGAACAGCCCAGCCAGATCCAAGGAAACTCTTATTGAAGCATCTCCCCAATCTTTGGATAGTTTGTAGCTGCCAAGGCAAGCGTGGAAGCTGCAGAGTAGGGACTAAAACCCTATTTCTTTAGCAAGCCACACATTATCTCTGTGTCATAAAAACTAAATAAATGTTCGTTGGGTCATCTGTTAGAGTTCCATCACTATACCAAAATATCTGAGATAACTAACTTATAAGGAAGCAAGGTTTGTTTGGGCTCACTGTTTCAGAGGTTCATGGCCAGGTGGGCCAATTACTTTAGGCCTCTGGTGAAAGGCAAGATGGCAACAGCAGGGAGTGGAGAAGGAAATAAGCTGATCGTCTCATGTGCAGGAAGCACAGGAGGAGAAGAGCGAGAGGCTAGAAACCCACCATCCCCCTCAAGGTTGCACTCCCAGCACCTAAGGACCATCCATGAGGTCCCTCCTGCAGCAGGTTTACAGCACCTCCCAGTAGCACCACACTAAGGAATAAGGTTTAAGACATGGACTTTGGGGGACACTGCCCACATTCAGGCCTTAGAAGTCTGTGGTCTTGTCCCAGAAGGCCACCTCCTATTACAACTGCAACAGAAACACTGAACAGCTACCCAAGATTTGCAGGCAGATTTATTTAACATCAGTAGGCACTGTCCTCAAAAATATGCCAGGTTCTGAAGGCTCAGGGAGGGAGGTTTTAGGGGGCTGCAAAGGGGAAGTAGAGAAGCAGAATGGCTTGTCAATTAGGAATTGGTTCATACAGTGCACATCACAGTGACCAACCACACATCATGGCAACCAGCCGTTTCTGGGAAACAGAAGTAATAGGAACTGCAACAGGAATGGAAGGAAACTGGAGATTACCTGGGCAACTAACAGAAACTGAAACATAACATCTGCGGGGGTGCATTTTCTACTGCACTATGAAGAACCACGGAAAGTATTAATTGTGCTTTCTGAGCAGTGTTCAAAAGTCCTTTGCAATTAGGTGATCAAAAAAAAAAAAAAAAAAAAAAAAAAAAAGAGAGACGTGACTTGGTGAGCAAGCAAGCACACCCAGAACCCAGAGGAAGGGTGGAGCTAATGGCGAGCCAGGTTCGTGTTTATTGTGAGATTCTTTCCAGATTTTCCTTTCTGCCTTTGCCACATCTAAGATATGTCTTCATTCTCCTTCTGCTGAGGAGGGAAGCCCTAGAGCATATCAGAAAACCTGTGAGGCTCTCCGGGGACAGAGTAGAGATATACATTGGAGATCATAGCGATCCTCCAGCATCTGAGGACCATATTGTCTGGATAGACTGAAGGACAGGGAAAGAAAGCTAAGCAGCCAGTCCCTAGAAGATTCCACTGGGCAGGAATCTAGCTGGATGGCCTCCTGCAACTTGGAGGGGGAAGAAAATCTAAATTTCCTGAAGTGACACAGAAAGGTCCTTTGGGTGCTGTCTTGTTTAATTTCCACCCAGTGTCTTGAATTCTTGGATCCTATGACCCCATGTCGCTGTTACTCAGACAGCCCCAAGTGTGCCTTATTCTTCTGCCTCTGTTCAGAATTCTCCTCCACATTCTCCCACCCCAACCAAGCACAGCTCCTATAACAGCAGGCTAACTCAGGCACATCTTTAGGTCACAAGTCAGCTCTATGTCTTTGGGGCAGATACCCCCATCTGAAGTAGAGGCTCCTCCATTGGACTCCCTTTGTCTTCCTACTAATGGTGCTGGACACCTGAGCTTCAACTGCGGGACTTGTCTGCGTCCTGCACTGGCCGCTAGTGCCGTAACAGCAGGGACCTAGCCTGCTTCACCTTTGGTTACCAGAGCAGAAACAGCGGCTTGAGATAAAGACTACATGAAGCACAGTGGCATGGAGCGGGTGGAACCTTCCCCTAGAAAGCTTAGAACAGCTGTTCTCAACCTGTAGGTCGTGACCCAGTGGGGTTGAATGACCAAAACACAGGGGTCGCCTAAAGTCATTGGAAATCATAACTGCAGCAAAGTTACAGTTTTGAAGCAGCCACCAGAATTATTTTTTGGTTTGGGGTCACTGCAACATGAGGAACCATATTGCGGGGTCACAGCATTAGAAAAGTTGAGAACCACTGGCTTAGTACCTCACCACAGTGGAACAGGAGAAACCGCCAAAGGGAGAGGTGGGCCTGCCCCCAGCCTCTACCTCTCTTCTTGTCTATGAGGGCCGTGCCTCCTTTTTCCATCACCAGCTTCTCCTCTTCTTGCCTGCAGGTCCCCATTCCCTGTCTTTCAGATCTTGGTCATTGATCTAACTCACATATCTTATCTATTTTCAGGTATTCAATGGATATTTTGTCCACTTCTTTGCTCCTGAGAACCTGGACCCCATTCCTAAAAATATTCTTTTTGTCATTGATGTTAGTGGCTCCATGTGGGGAATTAAGATGAAACAAGTAAGTGCTGCCTCATGGGAAGTGGAAGCCAGGCCCTTTCCTCTGCTTTTTTTTTTAAATTTTATTTTTTAGAGAGACTATTAAATAGCATTAAAACAGAAAGGTTACAAATGATACAGAATTTTACTTAACAAAGTAATATGAATTTCATAGTGTTTGTTGTAATGCAGTGTTGTCTTCTAACCAGTTATTCATATTACCATATATGAATGTATGCAAAATAGCAAAAGAGAGAAAAAGAAATATATAAGAAACTAAGAATAGAAAAAGGAGGAACAATTTAAAAAGGAGACAAAACAAGTTAAGCATTATCTGCTCCTTTCCATAGGCCAGCAGAAATGCACACTACAGTTGTCCAGCCCATCTTGCTCACATACTTAGACATATTTCTTTCCCCCACTTCCTCTCTGGTCCTTCTCCCCAACTCAGTAACTCCTTTGGAGTAAGTTCATTCCCTTTTCTTGGTACCTATTTGTCTTAGTCACTTTTTACTGGTTGCTGGGACAAATACCCGACACTCAAAATGAAGGAAGGAAAGGTTTCAGTCCATATTTGACTGGCCCAAGGCTGAGTGGAACAGGGCAGAGAGCATCCAAGTCATGGCAGTGGAACAGCAACAAGATGGTGGCAGAGGCAGCCAACCAAACAGGGCAGCAGAGCAACAGCAACAGCTCTAGTCTGTCTCTCCATCACTCTTTATATTACATTCAGGGTCTCCGCCTTAGGATATCCGCCCTAGACCATACCCATAGTCTCAGCCTCACTCAGACCGATAATCCCATCAGTACAATAACATAATCCCAGGGATCATGAATCAAGTCTCAATCTATAGAAGCCATGCCCCATGATTGCATGAGGCTTTGGGGGGGACAACTAGACATAAACCATAACACTATTGTACAGTTCAGATACCATTCTCTTTCAGTTTCTCACACTAAGAAGAACATGCAATGTTTGCACACGTGGATCTGATTTATTTCACTTAAGAGTGTGTTCTATAGTTGTATCCACTTACTGACAGTCTCACATTTATCCTGTTTTATAGCTAAAAAGTACTCCATTGTGTAAAAATATATCACATCTTCTTTATCCATTCCTCAGTTGATGGGCATCTGGGTTGTTTCCAAGACTTAGCTATGAGGCCGGGCGTGGTGGCTCACGCCTGTAATCCCAGCACTCGGGAGGCTGAGGCAGGAGGATTGGTGCGAGTTCGAGACCAGCCTGGGCTAAAAAAGTGAGCTCAAGGCCAGCCTCAACTGCATAGTGAGACCCTGTCTCAAAAATACAAAAAAAAAAAAAAAAAAAAAAAAGACTTAGCTATGACAAATTGTGCTGCTATAAACATGAGTGCAAATATATCACTGTGGTATGAGATTTTCAGGTCTTCTGGGAAAAATACCCAGGAGAGGAAGATCTAGCTTGAATGAGATCTCCAATCTTAGCTTTTCAAGCAATCTCCACACTGATTTCCATAGTAGTTATGCCAGTCTGCACTCCCTCCAATAGTGGAAAAGTGTTCCTTTTGCCCCACAGCCCCTCCGGCATTTGTCATTCTCTGATTTCCTGTTTCTGTTCCTGTTCCTGTTCCTCTTCCTGTTCCTCTTCCTCTTCCTCTTCTTCTTCTTCTTTTCTTCTTTTTCTTCTTTCTTTTTATATTTAGTACAGGGTCTATAGGGTCTCACTACACAGATCAGACTCATAGTGATCCTCCTGTTTTCAGCCTCTCAAGTGCTGACATTACAGGCATGCACCACTATGCCCAGTCTCAGTTGCCATCTCAACATGCCCCAGGTGCAGGGCCAATACGACATACTGGGGATCGAACCCCAGTCCCTGCGTCTACCTAAATGACTGTTTTAATTCACTGAACTGGTGAGCCCTTGGCTGACTTCTTGATGTTAGTAATTTTTTTCTGGGATGAGGTGGTATCTCAGTGTTGTTTTAATTTGCATTTTTCAAATGACCAATGATGTTGAACATTTTTCATATATTTACTTGCCATTTGTATTTCTTGATCTGAGAAGTGTATATTTATATGACATGCCCATTTTTTTTATTTGATCTTTGAATTAGGGTGGCCTGATTTTTTAAAATTCCATATATGTTCTAGATAGAGGGCCTTTATCAGTGGGACAGTGGGCTATGATTTTTTTCATAGTACATTGATTTTCTTTTGGCTTTACTGGAGATTTTCTTTCAAGTGCAAAAACTTTTCAAAAAGATGAAATCCCAGTTGTTGAGTTTTTGAAGTATTTCTTGTGCACTTTGGTTTTTGTTCATAAACTCTCTACCTACCTCTATGCCTTTAAGATAGATAGATAGAAAGAAAGAAAGAAAGAAAGAAAGAAAGAAAGAAAGAAAGAAAGAAAGAAAGATAAAGGAAAGTTAGTTTTGGGGCCAGTCAAATAGCTCAGTGAATTAAAGCTCTTGCAAGCAGGCACAGGAGCCAGGGGTTCAATTCCCAGGCCTGCCATGCCAGCCCCACCCCAAGGCTGCACTGAGATGGCAATTGGGACTGGCATGGTGGCATGTATCTGTAATCCCAGCTCTTGGGAGGCTGTAAGCAGGCGGATCACTATGAGTCCAATCTAGTAGTGAGAACTTGAACCTAAACACCCAGTAGACCTTTCCCTAAAATACAGAAAAAAAAAAAAAAATTCTGCCTACATTTTCCTCGAGAAGATGTAGGGTTAGTGTTTCTGTTTTAATAGTTAAATCTTGGATCCATTCAGACTGTAGTTTGCACAGTGATAGACATAAGTCTAATTTTAGCCTTCAGCATGTGGAAAAACAGTTTTCCTAGCACTGCTTATTAAAGAAGTTCTCTTTCTTCCAGTGAATATGTTTGGCCCCTTTATCAAACATAAGGTAACTGAATGTGTCTGCAGTTCTGTGTGCATCTTCTGATCTGTTACACTGATCTGCAAGTCTGTCTCTATGCCAGTAGTATGCTGATTTTATCACAGCAGCACTATAGTATAACTTCAGGTCAGGGATTGTGACACCAGCTGCCTTTCCTTTGTTTCCCAGGATTGCTTTTGTTATTCAGGGTCTCTTCTGGTTCTAAATGAATTTGAAGAGAGTTTTCTCTAGCTCTGTGAGGCATACTAATGGTATTTTAATCAGTACTGCTTTGAATCTGTATAACGATTTTGGGAGTGTGGCCATTTTCACAATATTGGTTCTTCCTATCCAGGAGCATGGGATATCTTTCCATTTTCTCCAATCCTCTTCACTCTCTTTTCTCAGAGCACCATAATTTTCACTGTATAAATCTTTTACTTCCTTAGTGAGATCTCTTTATAAGGATTTCAGTTTTTTGGATGTTATTGTGAAAGGCGTAGTTTCCCTAACTTTTCCCTCAGTGTGTTTACTGCTTATATACAAAAATGCTACTGATTTTGGGGTGTTGACTTTGCATCATACTATATTCCTGAATTTGGTAATTAAATCTACAAGACTCTGGATGAAGTTTTTGGGGTCCTCTATGTAAAGCATCATGTCATCTACAAAATAATGATTATTCACTTCTTCTTTTCCCATCTCTATTCCTTTTATTTCTTTTTCTTCTCTAACTGCTCTGGCTAATGTTTCTAGAACCACACTGAATAAGAGTGGAGACAGTGGACGTCCTTGTCTTAATACTGATTTTAAAGTGAAGGCCTTCAGTTTTTGCCCATTTAGTATGATGTTGGCTGTTGGTTTCTCATAGGTGGCTTCTATTGGGTTGAGATATAGATCACCTATTCCAATCTCTATAGTGTTTTTATCATGAATGAGAGTTGGACTCTATCAAAAGCTTTTCCTGCATCTATTGAGATGATCATGTGGCTTTTATTCTTGGCTTTATTGATGTGATGTATTATATTTGTGGATTTACATATGCTGAACCATCCCTGCATTCCTGGGATGAATCCCACTTGGTCATGATATATAATCTTCTTAATGATTTGTTGCATTCTATTTGCTAGTATTTTATTGAGGATTTTTCCATCTATATTCATTAGAGATATGGGCCTGTAGTCCTATTTTTTTAGTGGGATCTTTGGTTTTGGAGTCAGTAATATTTGCCTCCAGAAATCAATTTGGGAGAAATACCTTCCTTTCAATTTCATTGAGGAGTTTAAGAAAAATTGACATTAAATCTTCATTAAATTTCTTATATAATTCTGCTGTGCATCCATCAGGACCTAGGCTTTTCATTGTTACTAGACTTTTTTTAATAATCCAGTGATTCTTTTTACTGACATAGAGTCTATTAAAATTAAAGAAAACAGAGGGCCAGGGAGATAGCTCTGTGATACAAGTGCCTGCCTGGCAAGTGCAAGGTTGTGAGTTTGAACCCTGGTCCTGCAAAAAAAAAAAAAAAAAAAAAAAGAAATCTTGCAAAAAAACTTTAAAGAAAACAACAATAAAAAATAAGCTAGAGATTCAAACTTCCACTTTCGTTAGGTAGAAATGACCGACCTTTGGATCAACATGTGACCATTTTCAGGATAACTCTTAGGAAAGAGAGACACTATGATGTCTTCACATGATGTGCAAAGCTCTCTAGCATCACAGTAATGAACTAGTTGCTGAAAGTCCATTTTATGTAATCTCAGTTTTAAAGTAAAATTGAAGTACCAGGGTGATAGCTCAGTAGAAGAAGCACCTGCCTGGCAAGCGCAGGGTCCTGAGTTCAATCCCTAGTACCACAAATAAATAAACAAACAAATAAATAGATAGATAGATAGATAGATAGATAGATAGATAGATAGATAGTAAAACTGAAGTTTGTCTGGAATACTAGGGCTTGAACCCAGGAGTTTCCACCTCTGAGCTACATTTTCAGGCTTTTTCTTTCCTTTTCTTTTTTTTGACACAGAATCTTAGTCAGTTGTCCAGTCTGGACTTGAACTTGCCAGCTTCCTGCCTCTGCCTCTGAGAATCTAGGTGCACAGGTGTGATGAAAATTTCTTTTTTAAATTTTATTAATTTTAATGAGAAAGAAATAATGAGACAGTTTCAAAACAGGTTAGTAGGACAGTTACAATAACTAATACATTGCATATTTTTGTCTTCATAGTAGTTGTTCAGAGTATTAGTAGGCTTTTTATTACATTTTCAATTTTCTTTACCATTATTGGGATATTCAGAGTTTGTACATCTTCTTGGCTTAGCTTTGGTATTTCATGTGTATCTAGGAAACTATTTCCTCTGTGTTATCCATCTGTGAGAGTAAATATTTTGGAAGTAGGTATTGAGGATTTTCTGAATTTCTCTAGGGTCTGTAATGATCCCACCCTTTTTATTCTTCATTGCAATATTTGGGGTTTTTCTTTCCTTATTTTGATTATATTGGCTAGCAACTTATCAATTTTATTCTTTCAAAGAACTAACTTTGATTCATTTATTCTTTGTATTGTTTTCTTCATCTCCATTGCAGTCATTTGTGCTCTAATCTTTGCAATTTCCTGCCTTCTTAAGGTTTTGGGTTTGACTTGCGCTTCTTTTTCCAGTAACTTGAGGTACAGCATAAAATCTTTTATTTGGGCTTGTTCTGTTTTCCTAATGCATGAATTTATATTTATAAATTTTCCTATTAAGGCAGCTTTCATTGTATCCTGTAGGTTTCAGTGAGTTGTATCTGCATTTTCATTTGACTGTAAATATTTTTTAATTTCTTTCTTAATTTCATCTGTGATTCACTGGTAGTTTAGAAGGTTGTTATTTAATTTCCATGTGTTTATGGTGTTTTATAGTTCATTTTGTCAATAATTTTCAGTTTCATTGCACTGTGGTCAGGTAGTACACATGGGATAATTTCAATTCCTTTGCATTTACTTAGAAGTGCTCTGTGTGCTAGTATGTAGTCTATTCTGGAGAATGTCCCATGTGAGGCTGAGAAGAAGGTGTATTCTGTTGTTGCTGGAAGAAACACTCTGTAAAGGGCTATCAAGTCAATTTCTTCGCAAGTTTGGTTTAGTTGTTATTTCTTTGTTGAATTTTTCCTAATTGATCTATCTCTTTGTGAAAGTGGTACGTTAAAGTCCCTCATTACAATGGTATTATTTGATTTTTTCATGTCTGTTAAAATTTGTCTTATGTAGATTGGTGCTCCTACTATATATATATAATTGTTATCTCTTCCTCTTGCAGTTTTCCCTTTAACAAGTATGTTGTGACCTTCTTTATCTCTTTGTTTAATTTCCATGTAATCCTGGATTTCCTATGGTTTCTTTTGTCATTTATTTCCAATTTGACTGCACTGTGGTCAGATAATATTTATGGGACAATTTGTTTTCTTGCATATACTTAAGCATGATCTATGGACTAATACGTGATCTATTTTAGAAAATGTCCCATGTGCAGCTAAAAAAAAAATGTGTATTTTAAAGTGGTTGAGTGGAACACTCTGTGTACGTCCACTAAGTCCAGTTGTTTCAAGTTCTGGTTCAGTTCTGCTACTTCTTTGCTAATTTTTTGTCTGCTTGACCTATCTTTTTTGGGCAATTGGGTGTTAAGGTCTCCTGTTAAGATTGTGGCATTGGATATGAGATTTTTCATGTCCATTAAGGTTTGTTTTATATAACTTGCTGCTCCCGTGTTGGGTGCATACATATTTATGAGTGTTGCCTCTTCATCATGAATTTTTCCCCTAACCAAAATGTAGTGGCCGGGGCCCGGTGGGATGGCTCAGTGGTCTAAAGCGCCTGCTTGGGAAAGCTTGGGCGGCTTCAGGGACCGCAGTTCGATCCCCGGCACCACATGCTGTGCCAGACCTGCCCTTGGGGTGGGCTGAGCCGGCCATAAAAATGAGTGAATAAACAAAGGTTCTGAAACAAGAAAAAAAAAAAAAAATAAAATTAAATTAAAAAAATGTAGAGGCCTTCTTTATTTCGTTTGATCAATCTTGGTCTGAAGTTTAGACTGTCTGCAAACAGGATTACTACTCCTGCTTTTTTTTGGTGGGGTGGGAGATGCTGGAGCATGTAGTATTGTTTTCCAACCTTTAACTTTAAGCCTGTGAGTTTCCTTACCAGTTAAGTGTGTTTCTTGTATGCAGCATATTGTTGGGCTTTGTTTCCTTACCCACTCTGCCAGTCTACTTCTTTTAATTGGAGAATTGAGTCCATTTACATTGATAGTTATAATAGAAATGTATTAACTTATGATTGACATGACTTTTATTTGCCACTGTTTACCACTTTTTCTCCTATGTTTAGTTGGTTACTCTATTTGATGGGATCTTTCTGTTCTCATTTGTTGAATCCGGGTTATTCTGGTCCCTCTCTAAAATATTTGTTAGAATACTGTGTTGTGTTGGCTTTGACATCATGAAATTCTTTAGTTGTTCCTTGTTATGGAAATATTTCACTTCTCCCTCATACTTAAAGGAGAGTTTTGCTGGGTATAGTAGTCTGGGCTGAAATTTGTTTTCATGGAGGACTTGAAGCACTCTGCTCCATGCTCTTCTTGACTTCATGGTTTGTGAAGAGAAATCTGCCATTATTCTGATGGGTTTTCCTTTAAATGTGATCTGTTTCTTTTCTCTAGCAGCTTTTAGTATATTATTCTTTTGCTGGATTTCTGGCATCTTGACTATTATATGTCTAGGTGTGTTTTTAGTTGGGTTGATGTTATTTGGAGGTCTGTATGTTTCAGTTACCTGAATGTCCAATTGCTTTCTCATATTTGGGAAGTTTTCTGCTATTAGTTCTGCCCATATTCTTTTTATACCATTTGCATTGACTCCTTCTTTCTCATTGATTCCTATTAATCTCACGTTGTTCATTTTGATATCATTTTGAGGATGTTGAATTATTTTTTCCTGCATCCTAGTTGTTTTTAAGAGATGCTTTCTTACTTTTTCACTGGCTGTGACTGTGTCTTCAAGATCTGAAACTCTATCTTCACTTTTATTTATATGGTTTTGCCAACTT
>PVJA010000482.1:18423-85155 GCA_004027025.1 Myocastor coypus
TTCTCCTCTCTACCTTTCTGTAGTTGTTCCCCTACTTTGGATGCTATTAATTTAGAAATGTCTTTCTTAACTTCAGATATTATTTCTGCTCTGGTTTCCTCTATGTGTTTCTCCAGCTGTTTTTCCACTTCATGCATTTCTTTTTTTTTTTTTTTGAGACAGGGTCTCGCTATGCAGTTGAGGCTGGCCTTGAGCTCACTTTTGTAGCCCAGGCTGGTCTCGAACTCGCACCAATCCTCCTGCCTCAGCCTTCATGCATTTCTTTTTTTACTTCAGATATTATCTCTGATCTGAGTTGCTGTATACGTTTCTGCACTTGTCTGTCTGCCTCAGATGCTACCGATTCAGAGGTTTTGTCTGCATTATTCCTATTTTCTTGCAGGTTAGTGCCTTCTACATTTGATTTGGGTTGTCTCAGGCCCTGAGACTGCATCTTACTCCTTGTCGTTATCATTTTGTATGGAAGTGTTTTCTGCATTTTGGTGAAGTTATGCTGTTAGAGTCTGGGAGTTTGGTCTGGATCCCCCAGGTTGGTTCCCCTCCAGAAGTGCCTGGCTACGTGTCAGAGCTCAGGCTGCTGGCTGCTGTGAGGCCCTGTGGGTCGGGACTGTGGGTGGAGTTGAAGCTCTGGAGTTGAGGAGTCCTGGTAGGCTCAAGGGCCAGATGGGTTGCCAGACGAGATGCCAGGTGAGCTCGAGACTGGAGCTCGGGCAGGAGGAGTCAAAAAAAAGGGGAGAGGCGGGCTGAGGGTCCTTACCCAGAGGGCGCGAGGGCTAGATGGCTTTTTTTCCCTTTGAATAATTTTTGGTTTGAAGTTGAAATTGACAACAACCAGAATAGCTATCCCTGTTTTTTTCTGATTTCATGTGGCATGGAGAATTGTTTTCTATCCTTTGACTTTTAGTCTATGAAATTCCTTTTGACTTAAATGTGCTTCTTGTATGCAGTATATTGTTGGATTGTGTTTCTTAATCCATTCTTCTAGTCTGTTTCTTTTGATTGGTGAACCACACATTTACATTTGTGGTTATAACTGATATGTATTGGTTTATCTTTATGTTATTTTCCTGCTATAGGTTCCATACTTTTCCTTTCTTTTTAATTACTTACTCTGTTTGGTGGTTCCTTTGTTTTGTTCTTTTTTTTTTTTTCTTGTTTCAGAACTTTTGTTTGTTTGTTTATATATTTATTTTTATGGCTGGCTCAGCCTGCCCTATGGGCAGGGCTGGAGCAGCATGTGGTGCCGGGGATCGAACCATGGCCCCTGCAGCCGCTCAAGCTTTCCTAAGCAGGCGCTTTAGACCACTGAGCCATCCTGCCAGGCCCTGTTTTGTTCTTGAAGCTGTAGTAACTTTTACCTCTTTCTAGAATGTCTGTCAGGTCCAGCAAGATAGCCCAACAGTCTAAAGCGCCTGTTTAGGCGAGCTTAGGCAGTTCGATTCCCTGCACCACATGCTGTGCCAGCCCCACCCCCAGAGCAGTCTGAGCCAGCCATAACACAAATAAACGAAGTTTAGAGTATCTACCTGTATTCTTTGTAGGGTTAATTTTTCACTTATAAAATTTCTTCAGTTGTTCTTTGTCATGGAAGGATCTTATTGGATTTAGTAGATAGTTTTCCAGGGTAAATCATTCTGGATTGGCAGTTATTGTCTTTTAGGACCTGAAATACTTCACTCTGAGCTCTTTTGGATTTGATGGTTCCTGCATTCTAATTCTTTCCTGCATTGTTTATTTAGTATTTCCATCATTTTTCTATTCACCTCTGTTTTTTTCATGTCTGTGTTCTCTAGCTGCGCTGAGAAATGCTTTAACTATTGTTGCCATTTCTTTTTTGACTTGAGAGATTATTTCTGATCTTGTTGGTTCTACATCCTGATGGACTTGTTTCTTTACTATCATTTCAGAAATTTCAGATTTGTGATTTCTGAGTTCTTGTATGTTTTTGTTTCCTGGATTTGTTCTGGGTGGGCCAAAGGACTAGTTTGCCTTTCGCTCCTGTATGTTGGCATTTTTGAAGCTCCCCATAATCACCCAGACCTTGCAAGATGGGAGAGTGATGAGGCATGTGTCAGTAAGGCTTCTGTTCCAGTGGATAGCAGGATAGGCCTCACCAAGGCTCTCACTACTAGTGGGGTTACTGGCTAATAATCAACAAAGCTTCAGGGTAGGTGGTGGCTATAGGGTGGATTCACTAGGATCCCAAGGGCTACCCAGAACCCTCCTAAGTTCGTAAAAGATTGAACCAGTTCCAGCACAGTCTCCATACCTGTGTACTAGAGGCCAAAGGACACAGCTTGACAGAGTGCTAAAAGCCACCATAGTCCTCCTAAGTCCTTAAATAGATGGACCAGGCACCAGGAAAGCTCCGCATGCTGTGCCCACAGATTACAGCTCTCCAGAGTCCCTCAGCCTGCTCAAAGTCCTCCTAAGTTCTTAAAAAGTTGGACCTGCACCAGCAGAAGCTCCATGCTTGCACACAGGGGGATCAGGTCAGAGCTTACCAGAGTCCTGCAGGCTGCCCAGAATCTGCAGTTCTTCCTTCCTTCCTTCTCTTTGTGCCTCTCTTAATGTAGTAATCCATTGCTCTTGTCCTCTTGGATAAAACAACTGTGATTACTGCTTGAGGGAGAAAACTCTTACAAAGCTTTGAGATTATCAAAACAATATTTTATTATTAATAATAATATGTAATTATTACAAAATTATTATTATCTTTCTGGACATATGCCCCAGTTATCCCCTCCTTGTAAGTTTTCCTTCCTTCTCACAGCAGGTTGAAGTGACAATAGTGTGAAATAACCTGTCCTCTATGTCCTAATGGACTAGAAGAGAGTAGCCTGAAGGCGTGGAACACAATGACATGATAGGCAGATTGAAATTTAACTACTTTGATTTGATCAGTGCAGGCTGTATACAGGTATTGAAATAGCAAATTATTACATGTTAGTGAACTTTTTAAATTCAAAACCTTATCCCTGTCCTGCCCTTTGGCCTTTATGATTCTTAAGGATAAACAGAGAACTACTGGAAAGGAGGACTGAATGAAGGAGTGTCAAGACCTGATATGTGCCAAAGGGCATCTCTGGCTGCTATGTTGAGAACAGATTGGCACAGATCTAAGGGTGGGAACAGGGAGGCCAGAAAAGAAGCCATTGTAATAATCCAAGCAAGACAGGATAGCAGGTTGGGCCAGGGTAGCAGCTGTGGATGTGATGAGAAGTGACTAGGTGCTGAAATCTCTTCTGAATGTAAAGTAAGTACGGTTTCCTGGAAGGTTAATGAAATGGTTAGGGAAGAGGAGAAAGAAGATGGAAAGATAGTCCTGTGTTTTAGCCTGAGCACTGAGAAGGAAGGATACAGTTTCCCATCAGTGACTGGAAAACTCATGGAGAGAATCACGCATTATAGGGAATGGGGGATTTATTTGGAGAATATTAAGACTGAGATGCTATTAAGCATCCAAGAGGATTTGTCAAGGAGGATGCTGTCAGTGCAGTGCTAATGTTCAACAATGAAACGTGGACATAAACAATTGGACATCACCAGTGTGAGGAAGAAACTCCCAGTGCTGAGACTAGCTGGCCGTGCCAAGGCATCATAGAGAACAGGATGAACACTAGAGCATTCCAGCATCGAGAGCCAGAACAGAGGAGGAGAGCCAGCAATGGTCATTAAGAGAAAGTAACTATTGAGGGGTAGAAAAAAATCCTTGAGGACAAAATGAGGAAGTTGCATAATGAGGGACAAGCAGCTGTTCCAGATGCTGCGACAGCCTGCTCTGATGGGAACTGGGACTACTCTACATTTAGCAATGTCGAGGCCACTGGTGGCAACCTTGACAAAGGTAATTTCAGTGGACTGATGAGGATGAGCAGCTGGATGGAGTGGGCCTAATAGAAAAGAGCTGGAGACCTTGTACGTAGGTAACTCATGCAAGAAATTTGTTAAAAGAGAAGCTGAGAAAGTGGGTCCCAGTGAGGTCTTAAAAGGAATAAGGAAGCACAGCATGTTTTTCCTTTGTTTGTTTTGTTTTGTTTTTTGTCTTTTTGAGACACGGTCTCACTATGCAGTTTAGGCTGGCCTTGAACTCACTTTTTTAGTCCAGGCTAGTCTCGAACTGACACCGATCCTCAGCCTCAGCCTCCCAAATGCTGGGATTACAAGCGTGTGCCACCACTCCTGGCTAAGAAAGTACAGCATGTTTTATGTTTATAGAAAAGTAGCTGAGGAAGGGAATTCAGGGGCAAAAGACAATTGCTAGATTTTCAACAGACAAGAAAGAATGAAATGTAGTTTGAATTAGAAGAATTTGCAATAAGTAGACTTACTGTTAATCTCTCTGTACTATACTGCAGGAGGAAAAGTGTATGGGTACAAATGTTGCTAGCTGAAGTTTTAAGGTGGTAGGAATCCATAGAAAGTGTCTTCTGATTGCTTCAGTTTTTTGGTGGAACAGGAATTGAGGTCATCAGTTGAGATGGAGGAAGGACAAGTAAACTGTTCAAGAAAAAGGATGTGTACTAGTGAAAATCAGTGCTTTGATTTTCAAGCATTCAACAAAGGTAAAGTTTGTGATCCTTAAAATAGGACTAGTCAAAGTATCAGGCAGTTTGAAAAAGAGAGTAAGAATTTAAGTACAAAAAAGTCAAAAGTATATGCTCAGAATGTGCCAAAGATAGGTGTGCATTGACCCAGTGGGATGAAGCAGGGTTTTTGGCAGATTTTTAGCCTGAGTGAGTAACGGAAGGATGCATAGGATCAGTGCTCCATCTCCTAGCTTCTTCTTAGGCTAAGAGTTCGCGTAATGAGACCTTTTAACATCTCTTCCATAACAGACTGTGGAAGCAATGAAGACCATACTGGATGACCTAAGATCAGAAGACCAATTCTCCGTTGTTGACTTCAACCACAATGTTCGAACTTGGAGAAATGATTTAGTTTCTGCTACTAAAACACAGATTTCAGATGCCAAGAGATACATTGAGAAAATCCAGCCTAGTGGAGGTGAGTGGGTTCTGCCTAAAGCCTCATAATCTAAATGTAAGCTCACTTACTTAAGAATCACTGTTGGTCACCTCAGTGATCTTTGGTTAGTCTGCTGTGGCTACCCTGAGAAACACATTTCTTGTTAAATGATGAATAACGGTTATAGTAAAACTAAAATGCATCATTCCATCCATAGAAGTTTTTAGCCATTCTTATCTTTTCTTATTTATTTATTTATTTATTATTTATCTGGTACAGGGTTTTGCTATGCAGCTCCAACTTGTAAGTGATCCTCCTGTCTCAGCTTCCCCAGCACTGGGATTACAAGCATGTGCCACCATGCCAGGTTTCAGGGTATGATTCAGGGCTGCCATGGCACATGGTAATGGGGATCAAACTCAGATCTTTGCACTTGCCAGGCAGGTGCTTAGACTGCCAAGCTATCTCCCTAACCCTACCATTCCCATCTTTTATGGAAGAAGGTTCAGTATTTTGACACACTAGCTTTTTTATTTTCACTTGCATAGCATGAAATATAACAGTCTTCAGAGTATTTCAGCAAAGCTAATTAAGATAGCTTAAAGTGTGTATTTTACACAATGACAAATGGGTGCTTTGAAGGCCATCTTCATTTGCAAGGGAATAATTTAAATAATTTGCTGCACTGGAGGATCTTGACCAGGTAGAGTGAAAATTACCTGCAAAGCAATCATATGACATTGAGTAAATTACACAGCAGTGATCAACAGACAGACCAGGTTGAATCCAAAGATATGATTTGTGTGTGTGTGTGTGTGTGTGTGTGTGTGCGCGCGCATGTGTGTGTAAAGGAAGAATTTGCAGTGACACATTACATTACTTTCACAGGCACAAATATCAACGAAGCACTCCTGCGAGCCATCTTTATTTTGAATGAAGCCAATAACTTAGGATTGCTAGACCCCAACTCAGTGTCTCTGATCATTCTGGTTTCCGATGGAGATCCAACCGTAGGCAAGTAGCACTTCAAATTTCCCAAAACAAATGTTTTTACTACTGCTTCTTAGGAATGTGATGTGTCATCTATCTGAGTTCCTAAAATGTCTGAGTTCTGCTTCCTTAAGGAAGTCTTCTAGCCTGAAAGGACTTGTCCCCTCCCTTAGTCAGCTTCACATGGCCCAGAGAAATGCCTGACACAGCCACATGAAGAGAGGAAAATTTTATCTTGCCCTCAGTTTCAGAGGTTTCAGGCCATGGTGTGAGAAGCGTGTGGTACAGGAGAATTGCCGCCTGGCAACGACGAGGCAGAGAGGAAGGAGCCAGAAAACAGATGAGGCCTCAGGGCTAAGTCCCTGTGATCCACTCAGTTCCACAAGATCCCATCTCCTTAGTCTCAGAACAATGTCATCATATTAGGACTCTGTGTATTGTGGTCTAGGAAACACATTAATGGAAAAAATGAGCAAAATTTGAAAATGATTGAAAATTAGTGAAAAAAATAATATAACCCTATCAATGAATTGATGAAGTAAAAGCCCTTGGGATCCAAACACCTTCCAAAAGACCCACATGAGACTTCTGGGGGACCTTGCAGGGCTAAACCCTAACCCCGCCCCCTGCCAGGCTGGTCCCCAGACTCCTTAAGCAGTGCTCTCAGATGCCTTGCTGTCCTTTCCACAAAGAGGACCAAGCTGAGTTTGGCCTAGAATAATCTGGTGTTAGGATTTGCTGGTGTTTCTTCCTTCCACTTTAGGCATGGAAAGACGTGAGCTGTGAACAAGGAATACCCCAGGCCTCGCAGTGGCTCCTCCAGGGGCCCCAGTAACACAGGCACTATGGTCGGCCTTTCTCCCTGTTTAAACTGGAAAGATCACTGCTTTTCAACAGATCCTTTAAGGGTTTTGTTTTTGTTTTTTTTTTTGGTACAGGATCTTGCTAGGCAGCTTGAACTCATAGTGATCCTCCTGTGTCAGCCTCCCCAGTGCTAGGATTATAGGGGTGTGTCATCACACCTTGTTTTGGGGCTGGCATGCCACGTGGTACTAGAAATTAAACTCAGGTCCCTATGTTGCCAGGCAGACCCTTAGACCCCTGAGCTCTTTCTCAGGCTCCCAGATCCTTTAAATTAATCATTTTTCTTATTCAAAGAAAAAATGGTGTCCAGCTTCTAATATTTCCTTTTACTATCTACATCTATTTTTATTTGTTGTGTTGGTGTCTTTACAGCAACAGATATGAGTAAGGGTGGGTACTAGGTGGGATGGCTTGAATTTGCCATGTGGCTATGTCTCATCTGTGCCTAACCTGCCTAAGCCAAAGGAGAACTAGTCAGATGATAATAATGATTACAGGGGTTCCTGAAAGACACAGAGCAACCTTTGTATTAATAGTGAGAGGAACAGAAGCAGGTTTTTAAAGTTTGTTTGTTTGTTTGTTTGTTTGTTTATTTATTTATTTATTTATAGTAGATCCAATGCTTTTTACTTTCAGAACAGATAAATGAAAATTTACTTCTGAATAAAATCATGAAGAAGAAAAAGAAATATGTTTTAAAAACATTGAATGCCCTTTTCTCCTGTCCCTGAACACCCAGCACGTGCATATACATGTAAATGCAAATGTCTCCTGAATACACTTACTTGTCTTCATTATTATTATTATATTTTTGCTATTAAAAAATGTGTCTTGGGGCCAGCGGGATGGCTCAGTGGTCTAAAGCGCCTGCTCGGGAAAGCTTGGGTGGCTTCAGAGACCACAGTTCAATCCCCGGCACCACATGCTGCGCTAGCCCTGCCCTCAGGGCAGGCTGAGCCAGCCATAAAAATGAGTGAATAAACAAATAAAGGTTCTGAAACAAGAAAAAAATAAATAAATAAAATTAAAAAATTATAAAAAAAATGTGTCTTCACCTATAATTCCAGCTACTCAAGAGGCTGAGTACCCAAGGCTATAAAGACACTACTGTTTCTTTTTCTCCTCCCGCCTTGCCCCATTTATGGATTTGGTACAGAGTCTCACTATGCAGCTCCAACTCCTAACCATCCTTCTGTTTTCCGCCTCCCTGGCACTGGGATTACAGGCATGCACCACCATACCCAGACTCTACTTGGTCATTGGCTCACCATACCCAGGGGAGGGGCCAGCGTGGCATGGGGTACCAGGAATCAAAGTCTGAACCCCGCACTTGCGAAAGCAGGCACTTAGCCCACTGAACTATGTTGCCAGCCTGACACTACCATTACTTTTTTAAAAAGTTTTTTATGTATATTATTATTATTATTAATAGCAGTAGTAGTATTTTAATGTATTTAGTACAGGAGCTCACTACACAGTGATCCTTCTGTTTTTCAGCCTCCCAAGTGCTAGGATTGCAGGTGAGCACCACCACGTCCAGTCTCAATAACCATCTCAGTGCACCTGGAGGGAGGGCCAGCACGGCACTCTGAGGATCAAACCCTAATCCCTGGCCCATGACACTACCATTTCAAGCAAGAAAAAAATTAGGTTTTGTTGGAGACCATCCTGAGCAACATGAGATCCCATTTATCTAAAAAGGAAATAAAAAGTGTGATTATTCAGTCAATATAAACATGTGGAGTTGCTGGGTCTGCTGAGTTCTTTTTAGTAACTGCATGATATTTCATTGTCTGAATTAACTTTACTAATCTCACTTATTGGTGTACCTGTCAGCTACTTCTAGTGTGGTGCCATTTCCTGCAGTCCACTTCCACATGCATGAATGCTCTGTAAGAAAAATTCCCGGAAGTCGCATTACTGAGTCAAAGGGCAAGAACATTTTCCCTTGACTGATTTTCCTAAATATTTCTCTCTGGAACTTCCAAAATATCTTAAAGGCCAGCGAGATAGCTCAGCAGACTAAGTGCCTGCTTTAGCAAGACCAGAGACCAGGGTTTGATCCCAAGTCGCAAATCCCACACCAGCCTCACCCCCAGAGCATACTGAGCCTTGACTAAGTCTGGGTCTGGTGGCACACACCTGTAATCCCAGCTCTCAGGAGGCTGAAAACAGGAGGATCACTACAAACCTGTGCTGTGTAGTGAGAACCTGTACCAAATATACAAACCAAACAAACAAATAAAAATCTTAACATTAGTTCCTCATTCCTTTCCTTTCTGTCTTCTGTCTTCAGGTGAATTGAAATTATCAAAAATTCAGAAAAATGTGAAGCAGAGTATGCAAGATAACATCTCCTTGTTCAGTTTGGGGATCGGATTTGATGTTGACTATGATTTTCTGAAGAGACTATCTAATGATAACCATGGAATTGCTCAGAGAATTTATGGAAACCAGGATACATCCACCCAGCTCAAGGTAACAAGGCCTCATTCCCACCTTACTAGAGCCACCCACAGCTGATGCTCCAAAGATGAGCATCATGTGATTTGCCATCATTTCAGCCACAGCCTGGTGTCAGAACCCAGAAGGGTTCAGCACCATCCCCACACACTTCCCATCATCCCCAAATTTCTGCAATAATAGTGCAGAAGGGCCAGGCCTGGGCCCAAGCTGTAGTCTTTTCTGAGATACCACCCAGTTTCTAGTGGCCCTGCAGGCCCCTACCAGCAGTTGCTTTTTCTGTTATCATGGTCACTTGTTTCCCCTCAAAACACTCTTCTTAAATAGAAAAGAAAAGCAGGGCCAGCAAGATGGTACAGCAGCATAAAGCACCTACTTAGGCAAGCTTAGGCGACCGCAGAGACCACAGTTCGGTCCCTGGCACCACGTGCTCTGCCAGCCCTACCCCCAGGGCAGGCTGAGCCAGCTATAATACAAAAATAAATAAATAAATAAATACATACATACATAAATACATAAGAAAAGCAAATGAAGATCCAAAGTGCTTTTTTTTTTTTGTGGAGGGGGACAGGGGTTCGAACTCACAACCTTACACTCGCAAGGCAGGCACTTGTGCCACAGAGCTATCTCCCAGCCCCTCAGAGTGCTCGTTTATTTTTAATTAAATGAACCAGAAAATGATGCCAGTGACAGGCTTCATATTTAAAACTGGTGCCAAATGAGGGATGAGTTTCTCATTTGGGGAATGGTGACCTCACTGATTGTTATTATTTTATTTTATTTATTTATTTATTTATTTTTTTGTCTTTTTTGAGACAGGGTCTCACTACGCAGTTGAGGCTGGTCCTGAGCTCACTTTTGTAGCCCAGGCTGGTCTCGAACTCGCACCAATCCTCCTGTCTCAGCCTCCCGAGTGCTGGGATTACAGGCGTGCGCCACCACGCCCGGCACTGATTGTTATTATGATGAGAAGCTGTGGTGTTTTTAAAACTGATCATAACAGAAATTGGAACTAATGATGGGTTTTTAAATCAAGGAAAGTGTTTTAACAAGTCATGATCGGGTCTTTGTCTCAGTTTTTCTTGGCTAAGTAATTGTATGTATTCTTTCTTGTCACAGAGAGTGATGAGAATAATTTAAGAACTTTCTGGTAAGCATGTGAAAAAAAGTGATAGTCAAATGCTTTAGATATACAAAGTGATATGAAAATAATTATTTCTGTGTCTTCTCCCACCCCCATCCTTTTCTTCTTTTGAATTATAGAAATTCTATAACCAAGTGTCTACTCCCCTGCTCCGGAATGTGCAGTTCAGCTATCCGCACCCCTCAGTAACAGATGTCACTCAAAACAGTTTCTCTAACTATTTTGGAGGCTCGGAGATTGTGGTAGCAGGAAAATTTGACCCAGATAAACTACAGCAAATTCAGAGCGTTATCACTGCGACTTCAGTATGTCTTCTTACCACTTTCGTTGAAACACACAGTGGGGCCTCAGTTCATAGACCTCCTTTCCTCCATGATTTGACAGAAGATGGCCTTGTCATGTTTGTCACTCAATGCAGAGTTCCAAACTAAAACAAAATTTGGCCAAATGCTTCTCTTGGCAGATCAAATTGTTTCCAAACAAAAGTGTTTGTGAACTGAGGAGTAACTAAGTGGCTCCCAGAAACACAGTGGGCCCCGTGAGCTCCCCAACTACTGGTCTGAATGTCCAGAGTCGTGTGTGTAGAACAGGAGCGGTGGGTGATAAAGAAGGCAGGGGACCCACTGCCATCTCCCCAGTTCTTGTGCCAACCCTCTTGGCCTTGAGCCTGAAGCCAGTCTTTGCCTCCCAGTTCTTTCTCTCTTTTTTTCAGTATCTTTTTATTTAATTGGCATATGTCATACTGATTACACTTGGGAAGTAGGCACACATATGTGCACATACATATCTGTGTGTATACATGCATATGTATGGCATTTTGATTGTGTTTAGTACCTTTTCCTCCCTTTTTCTACTCTCCCATATCTCCCTTTCCTGTTCACAAGAAGTCAGTTCCCTGCTAACTCTCCTTCTTTTACTCTTTAAAACAGACCACTAACAGGCAATAAAAGTAAAGCAATAATAAAATCTCCCATTTCTTTTATATTCTCCAAAAGTATGTGGGGCCCTAATTCATTTACAAAAGATACCAAAATGTGAGTTGATTGAACAATTTGGCGTGGCTGGCATCCTTCAACTGCGCTTTTCATGTCTAGGCTAACACAGATTTGGTCTTGGAAACCCTGGCCCAGATGGATGATTTAGAGGATTTCCTATCAAAAGACAAGCATGCAGACCCCAACTTCACCAGGAAACTGTGGGCCTATCTAACAATCAACCAACTGCTGGCCGAGCGGTAAGCACAGAACAGGACCGCAGTGCTTTGCAAAAGTAGAATGTTCACCTAGGATATTTGAGATCATGCACAGAAAGACTTTGGTTTTTGTTTCTTGAGAAAGTGGCTTACTATGTAGTTCAGGCTGAGCTTGAGCTCATTATGTAACCTAGACTAACCTCAAATTCACAACAATCCTCCTGCTTCAGTTCCAAATGCTGGGATTACTGGTGTGTGCCACCATGGCTAGCACAGTTTAAAACCAAGAAAAGAAGTAAATTGGCTGGGCATGGTGGCACACACTTACAATCTCAGTGTTGGAGGAGGCCAATGCAGGGGGATGGCAAACTCAAGCCCAGTCTGGGAAACTTAGCAAATTAATGAGACCATGTCTCATAGTAAAAAATAAAAAAAGGGGTGGGTATGTAGCTCAGTGCAAAGGCCCTGTGTTCAATCTCCAGTACTGAAGAAACAGAAAGAGAGACGGGAGGGAAAGAAGTATGGAGGTAAAAAGAGGGAGGGAGGGAAGGAAGGAGGGAGGGAGGGAGGGAAGGGGGGAATTAATGTGTTTCAATTATTTACTTCTACTGGTTCCCAAAACTTCAGCTAAAACTAGATTAATTTTCTTAAATTAAGGTATAACATTCTTAAAATATATGAAATGTATTAATTTTAACAAATTTATGCTGGACATGGTTGTGCATGCTATAGTCTCAGCACTTGAGAGGTGAAGGCCAAAGGATCACCACGAGTTTAAGGCCAACCTGGGTTTTATAATTAGTTCAGTCTGAATGACATCATGAGACTCCATCTCACAAAGAAAGCAACAACAAATAACAAATTATATATATATATATATATATATATAATATAATATATGTATATATCATATATATGTCAGATATTCTTCATCTAATGACACACCTGTTCAGTGTCCACTGGATTTACAACAGCACATTGTTTAGACTTACAGCTTGCTCAGACTTATGACCCATCTTTTTTCTATGCAATTCTAGCTTTTTGTACAGCAGACCTTATTTATATGATACTATATTTTTGCTGGTTACACTGTACAGTATAGCACTGTAGTTCATGTTTTGTTATAAATTACAGTATTACATGAAAGCTATGTAAATAAAAGCAAAGTCATCCAGTTGGACTTTCCTTTGACCATTTTTTGTTCTGAATATTGTAATGTGTTATGGTTTGTGTCTACATGTCCCCTCAAAACCTTATGTGGTCATAGGGCTTTATCAGAGGTGACTGAATCTAGAATGTGTGAAGGCTGGGATTAGTGCAAGGCTGGGATTAAGGGTAGGTGATTTATGATCAGCCCACTCAATGGATAGGCACCTCCCTAATTCCAGTAGCCTGGTTAGACCCCAAGGGACAGAAAGAGGCTTAATTTGATTCCCCTTGTTGCTTTTGCTGTCTTCTGACACCATGAACTGTTGGACCTCTGCCATGTGTCACTGTGCCTTGGAGCTGGCAGATGGTGGACTAAAACCTCTACAAGCTGTGAGCTAAATAAACCTCCACTTCCTCCTTTAACTTTGGGCATTGGGTTCTATGTCTCAGCAATAAGAAAAGTAACTAAGACATAATGTGCCTGCTGTCTACAATTCCTCATTTAGGGACCAAACCATTGAATGACCTAGGGGCAGGAATGTAATTCTATTGTTTAATAAGGAATGTATACAACTCCTCTAACCACCACCTGGATCCAGATATACAGCTTCCTTCCGACCTGCCCTGGCAGCCATTATTCTGGACTTTGTCACCATTCCTTAGCTTTGTCTGTTGCCAACTTTCACACAACCATGCAACCTGTTTCTAGCTTCTTTCACTTAATGTGCTGTGAGATTCATGCATGTTGCTGTGTGGAACAGTAAGGCATTTGCATTCATTCTTGAAAACAGTTTATTGCCCAAAGAAGGATGGAGGATTATGTCACTATAATGTCCCTTATGGGAGGGACCTCAAGGCTTGTCTGTATTACCTCCAGCTTTTCAGATGAGCTGCTTCTCAACTCCAGCATAAACCCTGGATCACTACAGTAACCTGCACCATAATTACATGGGGGTATTTGATAAAAATAACCATTCCCAAGCCTCAGGCCACCTGTTGGGTCAGGGTTTGAAAAGATAGAACAAGGTTGTCAAAGTAGGCTGGGAAAATAAAACATCATTGTATACCTGGGCTCAAAATCTCTGGTGTCAAAAAGATGGATTTTTAAAAGCCCCACAAGGTTGTAAATTGTGATTAGAGGTAAGTCAAAAATATTCAGGTTCTTTGGACACTGGATAGACTTAAGGGCATAGAACACAATGTGCTGAGAAGTTATGTATTGATTTTTAAAAAATCTCTATGAAAAGATCAGTGGTCACCAGGACTCAGGGAAGGGACACTGAATATAAGGAAATAGTTTTTAGGAAATAGTTTTTACTACCCTGTGTACTCCTGCAGTGGTGGACATGGGCCATGCATTTGTCCAAACTCTACAGTTTGGACTGAATAGTGACTGGAATAAACCCTGAAGAGAAGCGCTGACTTATGTCACCATGTCTAACACATGTACCTGGTACAGGAATGCCAGCTGTAGTGGGAAATACTAGGGATGTGGAGAGCACACGGGAAATCTCTCAGTACCTTCTGCTGAACTCCATTGACCTAAAATTGCTCCCCTCAAAAGTTAGTATTGATTGATTGATTAATTGATTGATCGTTCTTAGTGCAGGGTCTACAGGGTCTCACTACGTAAGTCCGACTTGTGATTCCTGTTTTCAGCTTCCCAAGCGCTGGGATTAGAGGCACGGGCCACTATGCCCAGTCTCAATTGCCCCAGGCATGCCCCAGGAGGGGGGCGGGCAGGCACAGCAGGCTGGGGATGGAACTTCTGACCTCAGGGAAAAGTTAGTCTTTAAAACAATATCCCAATTTGGATTTCACAGCTAGATAGGAAAGTAAGTTTCCTGAGGCCAATTGGTTTCCTGCACCCCTTCCACCCTCTGTGGGGGAGCCTGCCCAGACTTTGGAAGCGGAGGTGGGTGGGGACGCAGTCTGAGCAGTCCCTCAAGTGCAGATCCGTAAGGTGTCTACTTCTTTCCCTGCAGAAGTCTGGCCTCCACAGCTGACACCAAGAGGAAGATTACAAAGACCATCCTGCAGATGTCCCTCGAGCACCACATTGTGACGCCTTTCACCTCGATGCTCATCGAGAGCGCGGATGGGGACGAGCGCATGCTGGCCGATGCCGCTCCTCAGGACGTCTCCCACGCGTGCTGCTCAGGTCCGCCCTGGCCCGCTGCCCGCCGCCCCGCTCTCTCTCGCCTGCATTGCGGCTCTCGCGCCATAGTCCACTCCCTGCTTCTACCCCAAGTCCTACCCCCCAAGTTCCTCCCTTCAACTTGCTTCCAGGGTGGTTTATTGCTGTGGCCTTCAAACATGGTTGCTTATCGTCTCCCAAAGGAATTTTGAACACCTGTGAACTCCCACACCCACTTCTAAAGTCAAGGTTTAGATTTTTTTTTCATTATGCTTAAACAATTGCCACTAGTATATTTCTGACTTGCGGTGAATATTGCTTTTGTAATAAAATCAGATGACTGCTGTAAGTATAACCAAAGAAAGTGAATATTTGATGCTATCAGTCATCTTTTAAAATACTACACGAACAAAGCCTGCAGTATGGCTGTTCTGCCATCCCAGCACTCTGGGAAGCTGAGGCAGGAAGATGGCAAAATTGAGCCCTGTAGGGGAAATTTAGTGAAGATGGGTGTCGAAAAAAAATTTTTTTTAATTAGAAAGGGTCTGTGGGTTTGTGTAATTTAGTGCAGAGGCCCTGAGTTCAATCTCCGGTCTTGTGAAGAATAATAACTCTATTTTAATGATTGAAAATCAAAGCGGGCGTGGTGGCGCATGCCTGTAATTCCAGCATTTGGGAGGCTGAGGCAGGAGGATCAGTGCAAGTTCAAGACCAGCCTGGGCTACAAAAATGAGCTCAAGGCCAGCCTGAGCTGCATAGCGAGACCCTGTCTCAAAAAGACAAAAGAAAAAAAAAAAAAAAGAAAGAAAAAAAGAAAATCAAAATAATATTGTTGCTTCTAGTTGAAAACAGTGTGATGTCAAAAGATGTGGTGGGAGAGAGGACTCGGGTTTAGCACAAGGCCCTGGATTGACCCACCCCCCACAGAGCTGCAAAGGGAGGCGGGTGAAAGCCTTACCAAGAACCTGTAGGGGGGTACAAGACAGGTTCTCTCTGCCCCACGTAACTCTTATGGGAAAGTAAACCTAAGAACTGACGGGGCAGGTGTTCCCACACAGGCGCCCTCTACTACGGCAACAAAGTCGCCCCAGGTTCCATCCCGTCGTGGGCCAAATCTGCTCAGCCATCACCGCCACCGACTGCACTTTCCCTGGTCGCTGGGCCACCCATGGAGGCCACGCCCCCTTCCCACGTGATACGAGGTAAGGATGCCCTCTGTTCCAAGCACAGCCTGCAGACCGCTGGGCAAAGCAACCACACAGGCCAGGGCTTCCCTGGAGAGCAGTGCACCTCGCCCTCAGGGGGCAGGCAGCCTGAATAGCAAATATTCATTTTTCTGGGGGTCAGGCTGCACCTCTTTCTGGGTAGCCCCTGATCTCTGTGCGCTCGGGGAAGGAGAGGAAGAGCTGTTTGGAGTCTCCTCTTAGAGCTCTCTGGTAGTCCCAGCGCGAGGGCCTCACCTTCACCATCCCATCTGAGGCGCTGCTGCTTAGGCCTGGCTTTCGAGTCTGGACGGGGCCAGTTCGTGCTCAGCGCCCCATTTCCAAATGCATTAAAAGCCTTTCCCCAGGTTCACCTCATCTGCGCAAGCTCAAGCAAGCTGCCTAATGTGTCTGCTCTTGCGTCCTTCCCACTGAAAATAGGCAACGGTACTTCTACCTATATTTTTTGATAACTAGGCTATTGATTAAATCTGAAACATGTCTGAAGCAATTAAGGAGCACACAAACAGGTGCTATTATTAGAGATTAATGGTCTAAAACACATTAATATTCTTTCCTCCACAATATATGTTATTCTATGAGATTTGTTTTAATAGAATATTTAAAAATCTAGTTTTGGTGAAGCATTTTTGTTTAGTTTGGTTTAGTGATTCCTTTTCTTCTTTTTCTTTTTTTTCTTAACACACTGTTTTGGGCTGGGGATATGGCTCAGAGGCACAGCTCCTGCCTGGCAAGCACAAGGTCCTGAGTTCCATTCCTGGTACCAAACAAATAAACAACAAAAAGCCAGGGTCTTGCTATGGAGTCCAGACTTGAATTTACTGTGTAGGCTAGACCAGCCTTTAACTTAAAGCAGTCCTCTGACTTGTCTCCCAAGCTCTGGAATTATAGATGTGTACCCCCACACCTGCCTTTGTTCAGTATTTCATTGATAAAACCCGTTCTATGGACTATTTTGGTGGGAGCCAGAGGCAGTAGATGTGATTATCTGTGGGAAAATTACATAGGAAAGCACGTTTCTTTGAGTAGCTTCCTTCTGCAGTGGCCAGCTGCTCTGGCCTGTACTGTCTCAACATGTGAGTCAGAGAAGCCAGCTGAGGAGGCCCGAGCAGGTACAAACCATGCCCACAATGCAGTGTGCCAATCACTGGGATGCTAAGCATGGCGAAACAGGGAGTTTCTTTGTACAGGAAGCAAACATGAACAGATGGGAGGGCCAAGTTTCAAATCTGTCTCCATGAGAACATAGTTTAGTGACATTTATGGGACAAAGAAGCTGAGTCATTGAATGCACAGGGAATGATGACTAGAAGTGGAGGGCTCCATGGTGTGCACTTGCAATCAATTCTCATAGCTCTCTGTGGGACGCATATTCAGAAAATGGCAGCATTTGTGTAAATCTGAGGGTGAGATACAAAGGCAAAATGTCACCCACTGAACACTTGGTCAGGCCCAAATGAGGAGTTAGTGGCTTCAACAGAAGTAGCTTTTCAGTCCTTCAAAAGCACCGTAAACCACTGTAGGTGTGATACACCTTCAACAGAGGCATCATTCATCCCGAAGCTGGTGGGAGACCAACAGCCCCTCAGCTGAGAGGTTGCCTCTGTCAGTGGTCTTCCAAGTCAAACAAAGCAAGTAGCTAGCAACAGGTGATGCTGGGGGACTGATTCAAGGTGGGCCCAGACTCTGCCTGGGTTTCTCCAGCTCTCTCTCTTCCTCAGTGTTGTCACCCAGAGTTCACTGCTGCATGACAGCTGGTAGTCTCATGAGAAAACTCGTGTTCTTTCCCTCTGTTTTCTCTTGTGTGAGGAAGGAAACTTGAATGTTTCCTGGAAAGAGCCTGCCCCTTGCAAAGGAAGGCCCTGCGTGCCTCCCTTGGTTTCCTGAAAAGGGCACGGAACTGTAGTTCCTGGGCAGCGCTGCTCTTTGCACTCCCTGGAACATGCCCTCTTCTATCGAAACATCCTCAGCACAGACTTCAGGGATGTGTCTACCAGCGCTCCAAGTGCTGTGTGGCAGCAGCAAGCTTTGTACGACTCTGGGTATGTGCTGAGTGATCTCCCCTCACTCCTGCATCTCTTCTCTGAAACTGTTATTTGTGGACTGCAAGGGGCTCGCTGCTTAGAATGCTACACACGGCCTCCTCTCTTGTCTCTTGCCCTTGCCTCCTGGCTATGGAGCTTCAGGAGGGGCACTACACTGACCTGTTGACCTTAGTCACAACGACCTTTGAAAGCCATTCGCAGTAGTCCCTGTGGAAGATCTCCATGCTGAAGCCACAAGGGCCACTGCAGTGAGTGGCTTCCAAGTGCAGGAGACTTCTGTGGTGACCAGGGAGTGAGCCACTTAGACAATTGCTTTGTAAAATAAGGCTTTCATGGCAAATGTCGAGATAATCTTTTAAACATATTCTTTCCGAAGAATGCAAGATTTCTGCTAGGTTTCTACCCTGAGCCAGATGGTCTTGGGGTCCAATTCTGTCCATGTGACTGTGGACCCCACTCTGAAGCCACCTGAGTCTTACCCACTATGTGACGCTTTCAGAGTGGTTATGAAGCAAGTTTCTCGTACCTGACAGAAGTCCAGTAAACACTGGCTAGGGTCACATTCAGATGACTCAAGCCCTTAAATCTAGGAAGTCTTTCCGGAGGTCTGCAATGTATTACTTTCTTTTTTTTTTTTTTTTTTTTAGAATTATTTATTTATTTATTGTTTCACAACCTTTGCTTGTTTATTCACTCATTTTTATGGCCGGCTCAGCCCGCCCTGAGGGCAGGGCTGGTGCAGCATGTGGTGCCCGGGATCGAACCGCGGTCCCTAAAGCCACCCAAGCTTTCCCAAGCAGGCGCTTTAGACCACTGAGCCATTCTGCCAGGCCCAACTTTCAAGTGAATCAAATTTTAAAGCTGCCCCATCCTTTGGATGATTTCATTTTTCATTTTCTTGTATATTTTCTAGTTGAAAATGACCCACATTTCATCATCTACCTACCCAAAAGCCAGAAGAATGTTTGTTTCAATATTGACTCTGAACCTGGAAAAATCCTCAGCTTGGTTTCAGATCCTGAATCAGGTAAGAATAAAGGGAACCTATAGGTGAATTAGAAAGAGAGTTGTGTACATCTGGCACTGCCTATATTTCTTTTTCACCCTAATTTTCTGTATTTTTCAAACTCTGATAATTTGCAAAAAATTAAACCATAAGTATATTGTCTTGAATAATTATACCGCAAAGTATATATATTGTAAGTTCACACTATTTTATTTTAACATAACTGCTTTGTAATAAAATGTTACAAAATGAGATTTACAAAAAAATTTTGTAAATTCTGAAACAAGATAATTTCTTAAAATGCCATTTTTTACATTCAAATTATGCTGTCACACACACAGGGGAAAAAGTGGCTAAAGTACAAAAGAGAAAATTTTTTTCTTCTGTAGGTATTTTAGTCAACGGTCAGCTTATTGGTGCCAAGAAGCCCCAAGATGGAAAACTAAGCACTTATTTTGGAAAACTGGGATTTTATTTCCAAAGTGAAGACATCAAAGTAGAAGTCAGCACTGAGACCATCACCCTGCAGCATGGTTCTCATGCATCTGTCTTATCCTGGTCTGATACAGCCCGCCTGGTGAGCTCGAGGCAAGTACTCTGCCCTCTGAGGCGGATCCCTCACTGACCCCAGCTGGCTGAGAAATCCAGTCACCAGCCACATGAACACAGAACTTCAGGCAATAATTTTTAATGTAAAGCAGTCTTGTATGGTAGTGGATGTCTGCAATCAGGAAGCTGAGGCTGGAGGATTCACCAAGTTAGAGCCCAGCCAGAGTCATTTAGGGACTTAGTGAGACTCTGTCTCAAAATAAAAGAAGGCTGAGGATATGTATCTCAGAGATAAGAGTCTGGATTTTGTCCTCAGTATCACAAAAGGAAAATTGACACTCAGGAAAATGATTCTTACTGAGTGTACTACTTATGGCACACAGATCACTGTGCCTAGCCTCACGCTTGACCCAGAGTGAGCAAGCACTCCTGAAATCCAGAGCAGGCTGTGTCAGACAGCATGCTCTAAGCACTATAGTGTTGTATCTCAAGAAGAGTAAGTTCCCAACTAGTGTCTGTTAACTAACTGTTGATCTACAAACACACCAGGGTGCACAAGTTTAGAGCCAGGAGTTAAAACAACAACACTCCATAGCAAGAGCCATCTCAAGCTCCAGGAAAACTAGTCAAATCGTAGGGAAGAATGAGGCTTCCAAGTAGGGCGAGATGACTTGCTAAAGCATCTGGTCTGGAATCCTTCAGTTCCCGGTTGTCTTCCACACTAGGGTGCTGGTGTCCATGGAGAAAGAAAAAGTTGTGACTCTCACCCTGGATGAAGAAGTCTCCTTTTCTGTTCTGCTGCATCGTGTTTGGAAGAAACACCCAGTCAATGTAGACTTTCTGGGGATCTATGTCCCCACCACAAACAAGCTCTCGCCGAAAGCACACGGACTCATAGGTAAGGTGTCTCTCAGCCTTCTGGCACACATGGGGTGACTCTAGGTCTTTGGCAACTTGGGTGGTGGTTGTTAGAAGTTGGGAGGTGGCAGCTGTGACTGGGGAGCTGAGGACCGACATGGCAGAGTAGGGATTCCAGAACACAAAGGTGTCTGGGGCAGCAGCATCTCAGCACTGCAAGCTGGGTGAGCTAAAAGAAGGGGCAGAGCCATTTGAAGTGTAAAGCTGAACATTTTCTTTTAACTGCAGTGGGATGGGCTGGTGTAGGAAGGCTGTGAAAACAAGCAGGTCATCCAGGCCAACAGTTCCTAGCATTTTAGGAAGGGTTGCAATGTCAGCATATGACAACCCCACCTCAAGCTTAGTCCTATGATTTGAGATCCAGAGTGGATCTCACCCCACTGCCATCAGATGGGCAGGCAGCCACTTATGGTCTAATGGATGGACTTTATACATAAAGAGGTTGTAACAGTTAGCTATCAGGTAGGACTCCTCCTTCCCATTGCTGCTCTCTACCTTTCATGTGTCTTTTCACCCTGAAAAGGTGAAATTCTAGAGGGATGCCAACATGTCACTCAAACTTAGTGATGGCCTTTGCATTTTTACCTTGGGTCACACGTAAATGTTTGGGTTTTGCTTCCCTAGGACAGTTCATGCACGAGCCAAAGATATATATTTCTGATGAGAGACCTGGAAAAGATCCCAAGAAGCCAGAGGCAATCATGGAAGTGAAAGGACAGAAGCTGATTGTCACCAGGTAAGCCTTGAATGCATAAGACAGTGACAAAAAGGGTTCCTGGTGGACTTGAGTGAAATATAGGAGTTTAAAAAAGCATTTTAAGGTCTGATTCTGTCAAATACAAGAATATACCAAGAAAAGACACATATGTAGTGCTGAAGACACTTCAGATAGCCCACCTTAAACACAAATAGTGTCCATGTATGGAAACGTGCATCACGAAGCACCAAGACTTACTGATCTCTTATTCTCATCTTCATGCATTAGAAGCCCTACATTCACAGGGTGGACAATGGAGAAAGTTGCTGAATTGGTTATTTTACCATCACTGGGACAAAATAATTGATATACACAACTCAAGAGAGGAAAGGTTAAATGCGGCTCATGGTTTGGGGGATTCTAGTCCATTGCTGGCTGGCTCCAAGGTGGGAAGGGCACGATGCAGTGAGGCTGCTCACCTCATGACAGTCAGGAAGCAGAGAGAAAGGAGGACATGGGAGAGAGACCAGCCTCCAAAGGCTCACCCTGTGGTACACCTCTTCCTGTTGGTCCCATGGCCTACTCGCCTTCCAAAGCCCTTACAGTGAACACAAGGGACTCCTATGCCTAAATCACAACAGTTATTCAAAAGCAGAACTCATAAAAATACACATGAACCATGAAAATGGTTCATAAAGTGGCTTTATGAATATGTATTTCTTGGAAAGTCTTCTTTTGGAGTGTGGATTTACTGAATGCATCTTTTGTAGCTTTTCTTGCACAAATCAGATCCATATGCTTCATTCTTAAGTGAGAACTTAGACACTTGGAAAACATTCTGAGTGCAAACTTCTTATACATCTTTGTAGTCTTTTCCAGTTGTCTCAGCCATGCCTAATTCAGTATTCTCTTAAAGCAATTTTTGTCTTTGAAGAATTTTTATAAAATAGACAACATTGCTTTCTTAGAAACAACATTCTGATTGCATGTCATGTGCTTAATGAAATCACATTATAATAACAAACCATAAAATTATGATAAGTGCCTATGCAAAAAATAGATTTGTGAACTAAAACAGTGGGTTCTTAGTGAACCACTAAGCTGGTATTGGTTTACAAGATAGAAAATAATGAGCTACCAGTGGGCATGCAGGAGCATGATAATGAAATAGTAAGCACCCATTGGTAATCAATCATCTACTATATGACAAAATGTTCTTAGCAATCAAGAGCAACTACTATATGACATAATGCACGTGGTGGGCCTCAGTGTTATCTACCTGGTACCTCATGATTCATAGCTGAAGCAGAGATAACTTGTGGGCCCAGTAGTTACATATTTTTATGGCTTATTAATGGCAATAGGCCATGCACCTTTGCAACAATAGGCCATGTACTTTTGCAAAGTGTTTGTTTCTTTGTCCTGAAAGTGAAAAAGACATGAATTTGCTCAGAACCACTGGCATCACTCTTACATAGAACACTCATCCATAAAGTACACTCAAAATGTGTCTCTGGTGAAGGATGAGATTAGCTTACAATACTTCAGAATTTGATTCCTGCCTTCTTCCCACTTGCATTTGCTGCTCTTTATCTTGCTGAGAGGGTCCGTGAAGTTCAACCTCTGTGTGGGTTATTGGAATTCTCTAAGGCATAATTTTTATTTTCTACCCCTCCAACATTAACCTGCAGACTCTGATAGTGCACTGCCTACATTCTGGCAGTCTGTACAACTTGAGGAGAGGCATTAGGGGTTGTGCAGAGAGGGTAATAAGGAGGGGCATAAATGCCAGCAAGGCAAGGAGGGAATCTGGAGTCTGACTGCTCCAGGAGAGGTGCCCCTGCTCACTAACCACACACCCTGTTTTCCTTGCAGAGGCTTGCAGAAAGACTACAGAACAGACATCGTGTTTGGAACAGAGGTTCCCTGTTGGTTTGTGCATAACAGTGGGAAAGGTTTCATTGATGGATATTACAAAGATTACTTCGTGCCTCAGCTCTACAGCTTCCTGAAACAACCTTAAAGGCTTATCGTTTGGAAATCCTCTGTATAAATACTTATGTTTTCCCTCTGTCACTTTTGTAGTCCTTTCTCAGTATGAATAATTTTTTAAAAACCCAACCAATGGTAATGGAGCAAACCTGTTACTGTATCTGAAGAAAATAAATATTTTGCAAAAAAACTTTTAAGACTGTTGCATTTCTCAGAGGCTTTGGAGCATTAATCAACGTGATTGAAGAAGAGCAGCTTTGACAATTTAAGCTGACATCCAGGCTGAAGCCTACACACAGCACTTACAATAATTTTACTACTGTTGCATCAGGGTCCTCGACCTTGCAGTTTCAGCGCATTTTTTAGTTAGTTACACAAGAAAGTTTAGTTATGTGGGCTCTGGTGAAGTTGAAAATGAATAGAGGAGGTTATCAATCTTAGTTGCTCTGTAGAGATTTATACTGTTGTCCTGTCACTCTCTGTACAGATAACTTTGCTAAGGTACATGAGATGGCCCAATACACTTGGCTACAATTCCCTCTGTAATGTTTGTTGGCCCTTGAGGTCTTTTTATCCCTGGCACATAGATTGGTTACAGTTGTCCAGAGCAATAAAACCAATAGATTTATTAGAAGGATTGGCTGACATAATTATGGAAGCTGGGAAGTACAAAATCTGCAGGGAGTCATTAGAGCCCAAAGAGCTGACATTCTGGCTGAAAGGCCTCAGGTGCTAAAACCAATGTTGCAGGTGAAGTCTGAGGGCACTGTGCTGAGGACTCTTTTACCTGGAAGAGAGTTATCTGTTTTGTTCTATTCATGTCTTTGGCTTTGGACAAAGTCTGCCACAGTAAGGATGAGAATCTGTTTTATTCAAGTTTACCTATTTAAATGCTAACCACACACACACACACACACACACACACACACACACACACACAACTCTCCTAGAAACATTTGTGACAGGAAATGAGATAGCTCAGGGGCACAAGTGCCCACCTGGCAAGTGCAAGGTCCTGAGTTTGATCCCTGGTTCTAAAAAAACAAAAACAAAAACATTTATTTCAGTGTTTGATGAACTACCTGGATATCCATCATCCAATCATATTGACATAAAATTATCAGAAGACTTAGTCTAACAACCCCCTTCTGTTTGTTTACACATTCTCCATATAAGATATAATACAACTGACCAGGTATCTGCTTATGAAATGGCAATCACCTAAGAGTATGCCTCTCTGAGATTGTCTGCTGATTTCCCTGGAGTTCCTGTTGCTCCTCAAATTCTCTACACATTTAAAATGGCTCAGAGTGCCACCTCAAGTGGCTAATTGGATAGTATTGGGATCACTAAGTGACAGAGAAAATCATAGTGCCAAGTTCTCTAGCACCCCCTCCAACTGTGAACAGGTGGCACAGTGGGCACACCGTCTTCCTTAGCACTCCCTGTAGAACTCAAAGGGTCTCTGTCAGCACTCGCATTAGCTTTCTCTACTGTGACATGCCCTACCTGAGGATAACAAATTAAAGCAAGGCATGTATTGGCTTCTGGTTTCCTGTTTCTCTGTGGTCAGCTGGTTCCCACTGCTTTTAGGTCTTGGCATGACAGAAACATCACAGCAGAGGGAAGCTGTGCACCTTATGGCAGCTGGGACACAAAGATGGACAGCCAGAGAGGGAAGGACTGGGGACAAATGGAGTCCCCAAGGTCAGCCCCCGTGGCCCACTCCCTCCAGGTAGGCCCCACCACTTAAGTTTCCACCATCTCCCAAAAATATCATCAAGTCACGAATCCATAATACATTTCAACTAGTTCACTGATCAAGTTAGGGGACTAGCTAATGATCCAGTGCCCTCAGTTACCCAAAACTCCACCTCTGAACACATCAGCATTTTGGGAAGTTTAGGTCTAAGCCATGAGAAATCTTATTCAACATTCTAAATCTTATATTAGATCTCACTTCAGAAAATGTAGTATAACAGACTAAAGCACCTGCTTAAGCAGAGCTCAGAGGCTGGGGTTCAATCCCCAGCATGCTGTGCCAGTCCCACTCTTGGGGCATGCAGAGACTGCGATTGAGACTGAGTGTGGTGTTGCATGCCTGTAACATCAGCACTTGGGAGAATCACTACAAGTCCAATTGACATAGTCAGACCCTGTACACCCTATAGACCCTGTCATAAACACAGAAGAAAAAAGGAAAGAAAAAAAGCAGTATATTCGTCTGAAAAAAAGCTAATAAAAGCCAGTCTCCTTCTCTTGAGTATTTTTCCAGAATTAAAAATGTGACATATGTACACCCATGTTTATAGCAGTACAATTTGTCATAGCTAAATCTTGGAAACAGCTCAAATGCCCATCAACTGAGAAATGGATTAAAAAGATGTGCTATTTCTACACAATGGAGTATTACTCAGCTATAAAAAAGATAAATTTGAGCCTTTTATAGGTAAATGGATGCAACAAGAGACCACACTCATAAGGGAAAGAAAACAGACCCACATATATAAACATCATATTGTCTCCCTAGGGTAAGAAACTGGGAGACATTGCTGAATTCCTATTATATGTCTAGTGAAATTCTGTATTATTCCCAATGTTTTAAAAAAGCATTTTATTCTCTTTAAAAAAAAGTAAATACATAGCTAGATAAATAAAATCTGAAAGGTACAATAGAAACTGTGAAAGGGAAACAATCTGTTCAAAGGGAAGGAACAACCGAAATGAGAGAAAGAACCAAAGAAAGAGAAAAAAAAAAAAAAAAGGAGGGGAAAAAGATATTTATGCATATCTACAGGATAGCTTGGACAATTGTACTGCTGATTTTTGCTGGCTTTTTGAAAGGAACAGCTAATACTTAATTTTTTTTCTTGTTTTCCATTTTAATTTTTTGTAACTTTTTTTTGACCAGTTTTGATGCTTATATTTGGTAATCTGAACAACTAATTTGAAGACAACAATATGCAATATAACAAATATTGTTGAATTTCTATTATATGTCTAGTGAAATTCTGTATCATTTCCAATGTTTTTAAAAAAAATTTATTCTCTTTTAAAAACAAAGTAAATAGCTAATGAAGTTTATAAGGCAGAATAAACTACAAATGTGAAGGAAAATCATAACCAGAAAGTCTATATTAGTTTAGACACTGTGTAATAAAGTACAAGTTTATAATTCATTCCTTTGTTTACAATTTTTCTTTAAAAATTCAATTTCTAAAATAAGTGCATTTTCCAATATCACAAGCTTCACTGGTGGCCCACTGCAATTGCAGAACATTTGACTGTATATGTACCTGCTTCCTCTTAGTCCAAAGAGAAGTATATTCTTTTCTTTCTTTTTTTTTTTTTTCCTAAGCAACATCAATAGGGAGGTAGGTCATGCCCACACACTGTACTCTGTAGAACAATTGTGAGGACAATATGCAATATGTCAACTTTCAAAGAAAAGAAAGGGGGAAAGAAAAAAAAATAATAATGTTGATTTAGAAGGGTTAATGTTTAATTGTTTGATCAATCTTATATACCTATATGTATTAATCTAAACTGATCTGATGATGAAAATATGTAATATAACTCATGTTAAATTTAAACAATAAAAAAATAAATAAAATAAGTGCATTTTCAAAGGTCATATTGGTGAAATTATCCTTAAAAAAATTAAATGTAGGTTTTGATGAAATTTCCTTTCCATAACTTGATAAAATGTCCTGAGTTAGAAAGGAAACATTTGTGACAATGATGTTTGATGAACTACCTGGATATCCATCATCCAATCATATTGACATAAAATTAATTATCAGAAGGCTTAGTCCAACAACCCCTAGGAAGTAGGCAAAACTCCTTTGCACATATCCAACCCATATTTAAGCAAGCGAGTCTGTTTAGATTAAGCATAAAATATTAAAGAAAGGTGATTATTTCTGTAATCTAAAAATAACTGCAGGGCTAGGGAGGTAATGACACATTTTTTTCATAATATTTTCTATAAAAATGGCCAACTGTGAAACATTTTTCAAAATTCAATGTTACTATATTCAGTACAAACTTCAAAAGTGGGTACCTATAGTTAATTCTACTACTTGGTAAAAATCTTGACTTTAAAATAACTACCATTTGATATTTAAGTATAGTTGGATTGCTAGTATTCCATGTGTTGCTCAGTGACTGAAAATAATGAAAATCTATGCAAGACACTGGGTAACGGAGTTTTATAAAGGAAATTAGATTTAAAATCACTTCTGTACATGCGATTCAGATTATCCAACATTTACCAATAGTTGGCATCTTGGAAGTCATTACCTGGAAAAGTAGTAAGTGTTCATATGGATGCCTGTCAGTACCAGAAATATGCTTTCTTGAATTTTTAATGGATAATTAGTTTTAAAGGCTAAGCAAACCAAATTAACAAGAATATTTGGAAAAGAACAGCTTTCAGTGGCTCCCTCCTGATTAGGTTCTGAAAGAACAGGCCCCTCAGCAATCAAGAAAAACTACCTTGAGAAGGACCTGAGTCTGCTCATTTATTGTTGGCACACTTGACAACTGATAATGGATCAATGGTTTTGTACAGACTATTAGGATTTGATTTTAAACATAACTTAGTAAAGCTATTTTTAAAAATGTATTTCATTAGGATAATTTTAACTCTCCAGGTTTGGCTCAGTGACAGAGTGTGTACTCAGCAGGCATGAGTTCCTAGGATTAACTCAGAACACAAAAATGTAAAATAAATAAAATGTCCAAGTCATGAAAACATAATGTTAAGATAGACTCATTTCTTGATAATCCACTAATGAATCTCAATTAAATAGGAACTAAAGTCAGTAACACTGCATCTTTTCACTTAGAGGTCTTTTGCTTTAATGTCATCATTATTCTTTAAACATACTTCCATTTACCCTGCTTACTGGGAACTCCTGGAAAACTAATGTTTAATTTAAATCTCAGCTGGAAAAGAAACTCCCAACTGCTAAGTACCTAGGATGAGCTCATGTTCTCTAAAATTGACATGAGGGGGCTGGCTTAGAAGTTCTGTCTTTTTCAAAGTAAAAGACACCTACTTAGAATATCAATCCTCATGTTTATCCTTAGGACGTATGTGTGTGCATTTGTCTCACCTTTTGTTTTGAGGTCTGGCTCTCAGCTCCAGGTGCCTGTCTCTCCCACTTTGGCAAGGTATTTTGTCTTCCATACTGGCTTCATCAGGCTCAGAGGTTACTTCAGTAAGGACTAGTGTGGGGTGTTTTAATGCAAGTCATTGTTATGTTCTAAAACATCCCATAATAACCATCAAGAGGCATCTTTTCTCCAGCCTTATGCAAATTGATGAGGTAAAAGTCCAAAGATAATTACATGGCTGTCTCGAAACATATGGTGCTTTTATACTGTAACAACAGAATGGCCAGGCATAGTGGTACATGCTTGTAATCTCAGTACTTGGGAGGCTGAGGCAGGAGGACTGCCATGAATCTGAGGCAAGCTTGGCTACATAGCAAGATCAAGATCAGCCTGAACTACATAGTGAAATCCTCCTTTAAAAAACAAAATTTTAAAAAAATTAGAATTTTTTTTTTTTTAGGGGTTTACAGTGTGTTCAGGGTCTCACTACTAGATCGGATTCCTAGCAATCCGCCTATTTACAGCCTCCCAAGAGCTGGGATTCAGCACTTCACAGGTTGAGGCTAGAGGATCACTATGTATTTAAGACCAGCACCTCCAGCAACTGCTGTCCTCATTGACCCTTTGAGGGCCGAGCCTTGTCTGCCTACAATGTTTCCACCTAACTGAACTGTCTATAATGAGTTACCATTCTTCAGAAAATTATTGTATTCTTGGGAAAGATAGCTATAACTTAATAAAATGAAGAGAATGGAAATTTAAAAAAATTTTAAAAAGAGCTGGGATTATAGGCACACACTACCACACCCAATCTCAATTGCTGTCTCAGTGAACCTCAGGGGGGGGGCAGGGGGGGCAGGACCAACACAGCAAACTTGAGGATTGAACTGTTGGTCCCTGTACCTGCTTGCAGGTGCTTTAACATGCTATTTGGCTAGTCCAAAATTAGAATTCTTTTTAGCACTGTTATACTTAACAAACCTATTTCACAACGTTTTCTGAAATATCTATATTAGCCCAAAATAAAAAATTATTTCTCTCTAATAGTATAATGATTCAAACATACAAGTAATATTTCTGGGTTATTCAATCTAATGACTTATTTACCAGCAAGACTTATAGGGGGCTGGGGAGATAGCTCCGTGGCACAAGTACCTGCCTGGTAAGTGAAAGGTCGTGAGTTCGAACCCCAGTCCTGGGGAAAAAAAAAAAAAAAAAGACTTATGGTACATCCTCTCCCTGATGCCAGCTATCATCAACCCCTGCAGTGAGTCCCCAGCCTCCTGCTGGGAGTTACAGCATATGGCTGTGTGGCCGGAAAAAAAAGCCAGAGACAAACTAGGGTGCACCAAGCATCTGGGATGATCAGCTATTTTCAGAGAGCAAAAAAAGGCTGTGAGGCACCCAGACCCTTGGTATTTATTCATTATGTCTGAGTCGGGGAGAAGGGCAGTGGGGATTTCCAGGAGTAATGGCGACTACCTGGGCTCCTAAGAAGAGCAAAGCATTCTAGCAAGGACAAGATAGGGGCGCAACGAAGAAACTATAGTTCACAGGTGCTTTACTGTCTTTGGTACGTCTTAATCTTGCCCTGTGACCACCACGGCAGTCACTAGCCCCAGCACTTCCAGCTGTGACCAGAAAATAACAAGGAGTTCCTATGTTATAATGTGGCTCAAAGGACAGGTAGGATCTTTCCATATTTCCTACACTCAGTGTAAATTTATGGCCCCCACTGAGGGCTGACCCTGCATTCTACTACTATGCTTCTATTTTACCAAGGTGGGAACTGAAGTTTACATGGGTATCAGTTCTCCAGCTAACTCATGGCAGATTTTTTAATTAGTGGCCACAGACTATCGAGTTTCTCATTACTGGCTATCATTCCATCTGCCTGCCACCACTCTATTGCCTATACGGCATACTGGTAGGGCTAGGTCTACTTTTTATTCGTAGCTCTCCCATCTAGTGCAGCGGTTTACCTCCTAGAGATGCTGGCTTCAGTGTTTGATGAATGAATATGATTGTGCCAGAACAACTGATAGGTGCTTGGAAGTAGATATCAGAAGACCAAGGGAAAAATTAGCAAACAAGGCAACAGGATTTAATGACATTCCAATGATGAACATTCAGGGAACTGTCTTCCAGAATAGCAGTGCTAGGAATTTGAGAATTTAAACATGTTGATAAAAAGAATAGCTTTTAAAAAATATTAGAACAAGCCTGAATGGAAAAACCAATTTATGAAAGACGTATCTGCAACTAAAACAAAATATTACAGGAACTCTCTAGGCCATTGAAGGGCTATGTTTGTGCAGAGGATACCTTGCAACTGTGGAAGAGACAGACACCTCCAGCTGTGGGCCAGACTTCAAGACAAAAGATAAAGCAAATGCACCCATGTACTCCCTTAGGATACACATCATAGGTCTCTACCATCTTGAAAAATCCAGGAGGAGCCACTAATCCAACACCCTTCAGGAAAAGCCCTCCTGTATCCATACTCACTTGCTATGTAACACACTTCCCATTTGATTCTGATTTAATCATTTACCCAAGCAATTACACTTGTAATCTTCTTGGCTGACCGTAGCTTATCCCATCTCATGCCCACCTTGTCAGTTCCTACGTTTCCCACCAGGAACTGACCTCACATCATGGACTTACTTTATAAAAATCCCTAGAGAAGGCAGGTTCCTTGGCAACCCACTTGGGACCCTTTCTATTTCTCTCAGAAAACAGCTTTCTTTTCCTAAATGTATTCTGCTCTTAATTTTTTTTGAAGACTGTTAACAAAAGCCTTTCAAAACTCATCAATAGGAATGACTGTCCCCCAAAACAAAACAAAACAAAAAAAAAACAAAAAAATGAGAAAAAGAACTGACAAGTCTTTGCCAAAAACAAACAGCAAATAGGCAGCATATGATGCTCAGTATCAGATATTGCTAGGAGCCTGCAAATTAAAACAAGGAACACTGCTACTCATCCCAGAATGGCCAAAATCGAAAGTGCTAACAGCACCACACATTGGGAAGGATGTGAAGCAGGAACTCTCCATTATTATTGATGAAACTGCAAAGTTAGAACCACTTTTCAAGGCAGTTTGGTTATCTCCTGCAAAAGGAAACATACTCTTCGATAATCTAGTAGTCATAATTCTTGATATTTACTAAAATGAACTGAAATTTATATCTGCACAAGAGTCTGTAACAGAATGTTCATTCCAAGTTCATTCTTAATTGCCCATAACTTGGAAGCAACCCAAATGTACTTCAGAAACTAAGCAGATAGTGTCGGCAACATGGCTCAGCGGTCTAAAGTGCCTGATTAGGCAAACCTAAGCAACCACAGGAACTACAGTTTGATTCCCGGCACCACATGCTGTACCAGCCCCACCCCCAGGGCAGGCTGAGCCAGCCATAATAAAAAATAAATGAAACATATTTAAAAACGTTAAAAAAAAACCCTATGTGGATAAACTATGAAACATTCAGACAATTAAATATTATTCAATATATGAAAAAAATGAGGTATCAACCCATAAAAAGGAAAGCTTTTTTTTTTCTTGTTTCAGAACTTTTTGTTTGTTTGTTTGTTTATTTCTATGGCTGGCTCAACCTACTCTGAGGGCAGAGCTGGCACAGCATGTGGTGCCAGGGATCGAACCGTGGTCCCGGCAGCCGCCTAAGCTTTCCTAAGCAGGTGCTTTAGACCACTGAGCCATCCTGCTGGGCCCCAAGGAAAGTTTTAAATGCACCTGAGTTGAAGAAGATACTTTTAGAAGGCTACACATTGTACAATGCTAACACATAATGTCCTGGAGAAGACAAGCCATAGTGACAGTAAGAAGATGGGGGTTTGGGGTGTGAGGGGGAGAGAACAACAGCAGAGTGTGGGATTTTCAGGGCAAAGTACTGCACTGTGTTCCATGCTACAATACTGGACACATTATCATATATTTGCCAAAGTCCACAAAGACTACTCTAAAAATGGTCTAGTTGCTATGACAGGAAAGGTACAGTTCAGATGCTTCATGAAGAAGTCACGAGGAACACATTTTAGGTGTCTGCACTCATTCTGTTTGTCACCTCTACTGGCCTTAAAGAACTTAAGAGGAAAAAAATGTTATATGGTCCAGAATCACATTTTTACACATCAGATTTTTAAAAATTAAACTTACCTAGATGTACACTATTTTATTGCCTTCTGAGGTAATTTCAAATAGATGCTGGATTAAAGAATTACATGTGAAAAACAGGGAATAAATCATCTATGAAGAAAACCATTTAGTGACTTTGGGCAGAGTATATGAAATTTGTCACATTTTAATTATCCAACTACTACCAAGAATGCTTCTCACTGAAACTCTTCATGCCACTTATACCACATAGGCTTCAAAGACTTGGCTTCATTTACTGACAGTACCACTCAATGATATTAACTGAACACTGACTACATGCCAAGCTTTATGTCTGATACTTTACATGTATTTTCTCTTTTTTTTAACTTTATGTATTTTCTGCAGTTCACACCAACCATACAGGACACATTAGTTTTGACAATTTATACACTAAAATTATTGCAATTCAAGGACATTAGCTCTTTACAGTTATAGACCAAGCAAGCAAAATATTCAACATTCAATCTAAAGTCTGCCCGACTATGAGGCCCATGGTTCTCCATGCTGCACACTGTAGTTTGCCTGGAAGGATGACAGTTGTTATCAGCTCTCCTTTGCTCAGTCTAAGCCAGACAGTCTGGGGGTAACACACAACCCATGTGCTCAAGCACTGGATTCCAGCCTTTTCTTTGGGGCAACTGTGTACGCATGATCCAAACAGACTCAATTCTAGGGCTTCTGTTTGAATCATCATAGAAGAGTCTCTTTATTGGTGCTGCTGAAAGGTTAGGATATAAACCTGGAGATTTTCCAAATCGCCTTGTTCTAAGCATGCCTCAGAATGGTGTTAACAGAGCCACAGGGTCAGAAAACAAACTCTGATTCACATTTCGATCCTGTCGCATCTGTTTATTCAGTTAATCACATTGGAAATTTGTTGTGTGTGCACATGCTTGTAGGGGAAGGTATTAAACAAGTATGAGGTAGGTTTCCAATCTCTCATATCTCAAAACATGTTCCCTATTTGTTGTACAGTTCAAATATAGCTAATGTGACACAAGTACTCATAAAAGTTTGGCAGTTCTTCAACATATCATACATGATATAAATTACAACAAGACTACAATTCCATCACTGGGGATTCAAAATATATGTCCACAGGAAGTCTCATAAACAAAGGTCACAGCAATGTTCAGAACAGCCAACAAATCCAACAACAGATGAGTGGGCAAGCAAAACGTGCTCAACCCACACAATCAAGTGTTCCTGCATGCTACAACATGGATGACTCTTGTAAACATTGAGCTAAAGGTACAGATACTCACTGTGAAACAACCCATACCCACACCCCCCCAAAAAAAACAAAAATAAAAACAGATTTTACTAATTGAAAAAGTCCAGAATAGGCAAGTATAAAGAGATAGAAAGGCCATCAGTCACTGCCAGGATGGGGTGAAGAATAGAGATGGACTATGTACAGGGTTCCTTTTGCACATGATGTATCTTCAAAAATTAGATGGTTACACATCTCTGTAAACATACTAGAAACCAATAAAGTATACACTCTAAATGAGTGGCTTGTACAATGTGTGAGTCATATCATAATAAAGGTACTATGATAGCTTAGTTTTTAAAATTTTAATTATACTTACATTATAGTTCAATATTACTAATCTGTTACTGAAAATATAAATTTTAGAGTATATGAAGGATTTCCTCCAATTAAAGGATTCTAAATTGGATCATATAAAACACTTTATAGTATTTTTAATCAAGATAAGAAATTATCAAAGAATATTACAAAGAAAAAAAAAGGTCAAAATTATACAAAATTAAGGTTAAAACTGATACTTTAGGAGACATAATGGTAATTTTCTATAGATTTAGCTAAACACCTATACAATAACATTTAAATAAGGCTATTTATTTTATACAAAGAAATGCCCTAACACAGTAGAGTCTCATAATACTTTGGGAAACACCAATGTGATGCTTTAGGATTTTAATGCATTATTAACAAGTTTTCCAACTCAAGCAAGTTTGGAAATGTCTTCATATTGAATTCCTTCAACTCTGCGTCCTTTCAAAGGGCCCTAAAATTAAAATAATTGAAGAAAAGATTCAAAACGTATGTACTTACAAAAGATTAAAGAATTATAACACATTACAGATACAAATTTACCTTTTCCATATCTCTAAAACATCTCTAAAGTATCTAATATTTCTATACATCAATGAACTTTAGATGCTGTTTTGAAAGTTATTGTTTTCCTAATTTCTTTCTTGTGAATTTGTTATTCCTGTACAGAAAGGTTATTAGTTTCTGAATGTTGACTTTGTATCCAGCTACAGTACTTAATTTGCTTATTAAATTTAGCAAGTACTTTAGTGAAGTTTTGGGGTTTCTATGTAAAGTATCATGTCACCTGCAAATAATGATAGTTTCATTTCTTTTGTTCTTCTTATTATTCCTTTTGTTTCCTTATTTAATTGCTCCAAATAAAGTCTCCAGGACTATGCTGAATAATAGTGGAGATAATAGACATCTTTGTCTTGTCCCTGATTTTAAAGAACTTTCAGTTTTCATCCTGTTAGTATGATGTTGGATGTTGGTCTGTCATAGATGGCTTTTATTAGATAATTTTGATTTTCTGTAGGATTTTTATCACAAATGGGTGTGGACTTTGTCAAAAGCTTTTTCTCCATCTACTGAAATGATCATAGGATTTTTGTTCTTGGCTCTACCAATATGGTATATTACATTTATCCTGTCTGTTGAACCATCCCTGCATCCCTGGCATGAATCTCACTTGGTCATGGTGTACATAATCTTCTTAATGTGTGGTACCAGGGATTGAACTCAGGACTCTGAGCTTGCCAGGCAAGCACTTACTCTACTGGGCTATCTCCCAGGCCCTCTTCTTGATGATTTGCTGCATTGTGTTTGCCACTATCTTACTGAGAATCTTTGCATGTTTATTAGGGAGACTGGCCTATAATTCTCTTTCCTACTTGGATCCCTCTCCAGTTTTTGTATCGGGGTGATGCTTCTAGGAATGAATCTGGGAATATTGCTTCCCTTTCAATTTCATTACAGTTTGAGAAGTATCAGTGCTACAAATCTCTAAATTTCTTGTCAAATTCAGCAGTGAATTTGTCAGGGCCTGGGCTTTTCTTTTTTGATAGGTTTTTAATTACATCTTTAATTTTATTGATACTGGCTTATTTAGGATTTTTATATTTTCTTGACTCAGCTTTGGTAATCTGTATGCATCTAGGAATCTGTCCTTTTTTTCTGTTTTTCATTTCATTAGAATGCAAGATTTAAAGTACATATAGACGATCTTCTGGATGTCTGCAGGGTTTGTTGTGACTTCACCCTTTTCATTCCTAACTGCATGGAGCTAAGCATGTTCTTTCCTTTTTTCTGTAAGATTGGCTAGGGATTTGTTGATTTTATTTAATCCTTGAAAGAGCCAACTCTTTGATTCATTGATTCTTTGTTTTTTTTTTTTTTTTAGTCTCTAATGTGTTAATTTCTGCTCTGATCTTTCTAATTTCTTCCCTTGCATCAATTTTTGGCTTTGTCTGCTTTTTTTTAGAAGTTCGAGGTTCAACATTAAGATGTTTATTTGCACTTGTGGTTTTCCTGATATAGGTATTCACTGTAAGTTCCCCTCTTAGGACTGCTTTGATTATGTCCCATAAGTTCTGGTAGGTTGTACTGCCATTATCATTTAACTATAGAAACTGCCTAATTTTCTTCTTTGACCTTTGACCTGTTGATTATTCAGGAAAGTATCATTTCATTTCCATGTGTTTATAAAGTTCTTGTGGTTTCTTCTGACATTGATTTCCAATTTCATTGAAGTACGCATGGGATAATAATACATACATATATATATATATATATATATATATATATATAATATGCATGGGATAATTTCAATTCCTTTGCATTTACTTAAGTATGCTCTATAAGCTAGTATGTGGTCTACTTTCAAGAACATGGCATGTGCAGCCAAGAGGAATGTGTGTTTTGATGCTGAGTGGAATACCCTGTAGACATCTACAAGTCCATTTGTTGAAAAGTTTGGTTTACTTCTATTACCTCATTGTGCATATTTTTTGTTTAGTTGATTTTTTTTTTCTTCTGTGCAGTGGGACACTGAAATCCCTCAATGAAACTATATTAGTGCTTATTTGATTTTTCATGCCTATTATTATTTGTTTTATATACGTGGATGCTCTTTTATTTGTTGCACATATACTTAAAATTATCATACTATCCATTACTCTTGGATTGTTCCCTTTACAAGGATGTAGCGACCTTTTTTTGCTAAGTCATTCATTCATTCATTCATTCATTCATTCATTCATTCATTCATGTATTTATTCAGTACAGGGTCCCACTATACAGCTCAGACGCCTCCTCCTATCTCAGCCTCCCCAGAGCTGGGATTATAGGCATGCACCACCACGCCCAGTTTCTGGGCCAGAATGATGTGCCTAGGATTCCAGGGCCTGCACAGCATGTGATACAATCGACAAAACCTGGATCCTTGTGCTTGGAAGGCAGAGGTTTAGGCCATCAAACTATCTCCTCAGCTACTATAGTGACCTTCTTTATCTCTTACTTTGTCCTGGCTTAAAATTCACTTTGTTTGCAAATAGAATAGCTAGCCCTGCTTTTTTGTGAATTCTGATAACATGAGTATTATTTTATTTTCGTCCTTTTATTTTCAGTCTACGAATATTTTATATTAAATGCGCTTCTTTTTATTTTATTTATTTAGTTTTTTTATGTGTTTGGTACAAGCTCTCACTATGTAGATTGCACTCTTCATGATTTTCCTGTTTTCAGCCTCCCCAGTGCTGGGAGAACAAGCATGTGCCACTAGTCCAGACTTGGTTGCCAGTTCAGTGCACCTAAGAGCAGAGCTGGTGTGGCATGCGGTAGAGGGGATAGAACCTGATTCCTGTGCTTGCCTCAGCAAGCACTTAGTTTGTTAAGCTATCTTGTCGGCCTTAATTGTGGTTTTTTTTTTTTTTTTTTTTGTCTTTTTGAGACAGGGTCTCGCTATGCAGTTCAGGCTGGCCTTGAGCTCACTTTCGTAGCACAGGCTAGTCTTGAACTCACACCGATCCTCCTGCCTCAGCCTCCCGAGTGCTGGGATTACAGGCGTGCACCACCATGCCCGGCTCTTTTTTTTTTCTTTTTTTTAATTATTATTATTTAAATTTAACAATGGTTATATTACATATTTTCATCATCAGATCAGTTTGGATTAATAGATACAGGTATATAAGATTGATCAAACAATTAAACATCAACACTTTCAATAAACATTATTTTTTTTTTCTTTTCCCCTTTCTTTTTTTAACAGTTGACACATTGCATATTGTCCTCATAATAGTTCTACAGAGCACAGTGTGTGGGCATGACCCACCTTCCTATTGATGTTGCTAAGAAAAAAATAAAAAAGGAAAAGAAAATTATTCTTTGGACTAAGAGGAAGCAGATGCATACACAGTCAAATGTTCTGTAATTGCAGTGGGCCACCAGTGAAGCTGGCAATGCTGGAGGTTATTGATCCAAGCCTCCTACAGCTCATCTCATCAATCTAGCTCTGTGTTTCATGCATTATAATTAAGCTTCTTTTTGCTGGGTGATCAAGGGTAAGTCAAAGCAAGACCTATATAACAAAACATTCATTTTTTGTATCTTCCAAGGCCAAATCCCCTCAGGATTAACTTTGGGACCATAGACTGTACTTCGTAGAACCGTTGTTAGCGTCAGCCTTCGGGACAAGTCATGGCCATTGTTTGGCCAGTTTGCTTTTTGTGAAAACCTGAGAGAGTGTATTTCTCTGGGTGACTCTCCTTAGATGCACTATAGTTCATTTATCCCTTTCCTCTGAGGTCCTATAATCTCCTTGACCAGAAAATTTGAGACACCTCTGAGTTATAGGATATTACAGCATAGGTTCTCTTATATTCTGATTCCTTACTGACCTTGAAGGGCCAGGGCCAAAATATTGGCTATCCTCATAGCCCTTCTTTTTCTCCAATTTTTGGTCTGTTAACTTACATTATCAACCCTCCAGCAGAAAAGCTTTGTGATACTATTACTTGATAACATAGGCACTTGAGCTTATCGTCACTGGCTTTCTGAGTATTAAATATCTTTGACTTAGCTTGGAATTGATATTTTCTGACCATCATTGATATTCTAATAATGTTCCTGTGTTTTTTATATAAAGTATGTTGCTGGAACACTTATGTTAAAAATAATTAATGGCATCCCAATTAAGTATAAAGCTGTTTTCTTCAGTGCTATTTGAAATATGTTATCAGTAGTCCCTGTGATAGAGTAGCTGCTTATTATCTCCCTGCTACATTTTCTTGTTCCCTAGTGAGTATGTATAGCCATATATGGAGCTCGAGCCTACAGCAGTGTAGTGAACACAAGTGGTAGCCGCAAGTGGTGATTGGCCAAGCCAGGCTTCCCTTGTAATGTGCCATGCTCCTCTGTGGCTTCCCTGACACAGCAACTGTGGATGCCACTTGTTGAATGTGACAGGGCCACTGACTGCAAGAACCCTGCATAGACAAGTTTCTGCTTAGAGAAAGGCTACAGTCTGATCAAAAATATCTACTTTTTGAGGCCAAAGGATCCCAAGTTCAAGTAGAGCATGGATAACTTAGTAACTTAATGAGTTCATGTCACAAAATAAAAATAGAAAGAGCTGGGGACACAGCTTAGCATAAAAGCCCTGGGTTTAATTCCAGTACCACTGAAAAAGACCCAAAGAATATTCTTAATTTTTAATATTTCTACTACCTTTGTACCTTTATAAACTGAAATGCCTTTTTATAGCTAATATTTTTATAATAAATACAAATGTTCAAACTTGCTTGTCTAGTTAACAGGGATGGTCTATATTGCAGAAAATGGGTCCAACTATCTTCTTCTCTTCATGTCCTAAAAAAAAAAAAAAAACCTTCAAAAGCAGACAGCCTGAGAATAGCTGACAACATAAAGCCTTGGAGTACAGGCTTCTGGCCCAGGCTGCTCAAGGTCTGCTCCTACCTCCAGTATCTCTCTGTGCTTCTGTGTCCCCAGTGTGGGTGACACTAGTGCCTTGTATCACTCAGGTATTAGAAAATATGAACAAATTTCATAAATATTCCATGCTTAGAACAGTACTTGAAATGAGTATGGACTCAACAATTTTGAATTATTAAATGTCTCTGTTAAGCTGAGGGAAGTGAACCTCTCCTTAGCCGAGTCCAACACGATGATGACAGTGACAACAATGACAATATGCCTTTAACTGTGGGTTGAGATTTTTAATACTTTTCTGTGAGAATCTTAAGTTCCTTTTAAAATGCTTTTCAAAGTGTCAGTCTTTTAAAATAAATGAATATATTTAAAGGAAATGAGTTTCCAGGCAAGGTACAATCTAGGTTGAACTTTTCATTACTGGATTTAAAGCTCTACAGTTAATTACATGTTTGTGATAACTACAGATCTAGAGAAGGAAACCAAACATGGAGTTCACTTGATAGAAAACTAAAAGGGTGAGGTTGTTTAGGAATAACTTATTAGCTATTAAAAAATCTGCTGTCTAAAATGATAAAAATAGTGATAGAAGCTATTAGAAAAGTTTGATAGACTCAAAAACAACCCAAAAAACCAAAACAAAACCAGAAAAACAAACAAATAAAAAAAAGTATACATATCAACAGATTATTTTTTTAAATGGGGCCAGTCAGAGGAAAGAAAAAAAAGAGAATCAAAAGTTGGAAAATAGGTTTCCTTTCCCAGAAGTACATGCTGCTTTGCAATCAGCTAGAAGGGTTTTCATGTGGTTTGCTCTTAGATTCTGTCTCAGCACAATTCTTTGAGCAACTGAAGCATCAGAAAAACAAGATGAAGCTCGAGTGTGTTAGTGACAAAAGAAATGTGCTCTTGATGAAGATACAAAGATTAGAAAGGAACTGACCAAAATATTAAGATTATTCAATGGCATGGGGAATTATGGGTAATATTTAGATTTATATGCAATAGAAATTTTCAAATTTTATACAGTGAGTATATACATGTTTCATCAATGGCAGAATTGCTAGAAAAAATGTTACAGATTTTTAAATGAGATGGAAAGCCAGGTGTCATGATGTACAACTGACATCTCAGCACTTGGGAGGCTGAGGCAGGAGGATCACTATGAGTTTGAGGCCCACCTGGGATCCATAGTAAAGTAAATTTAAGAGCAACCTGAACTACAGAGTAAGACCCTATCTCAACACTCGCCCCAAACTCCGTGAAAATCAAAAACCAAAAATTTATCCAAATAGGACAGAAGGCAAACAACTCACAGTCTAAAATAAACAGCAATCAAGTTAAAAATTCGAGAAAAAATTTTAACACTTTTTGAAATATTTGTCTTTGTTAAGCGAACTTACAGTTTCAATGACTATAGTTGCTGAAAAAGTCTTCTCATTGATGGATTCCAGAGTTCCTTCATTTCCTCTGTAACCCCCATTTAAAACTAGAATTCTTTTTCCTATAGTAGAAAAAACATAAAACTTAATGCAAGGAAATGTCCGCTTTTTCCCTGCTTGATTATACCAAAATACCTTTCAATGAACGAACACAATGAAAATCAAAACCATTCTTTTAGAAATTCTTCATCACGAAAGACATCGAAAGTATTCTACAGTTTATAAGTACTTTAACATTATGTGGCTCCTTATTTTTCTCACTTATTTGTTAGAGGAGTACAGGGAAAATTTAGCTTAACTTAGTATCTTAGGTTTGTCTTGTCTCTTTACAAAATTCTCAATGTGGCTTGGCAGCTTTATAAAGATTTAAGCTATATGACTACATAGTATCCTATCCAACTAACCTAGTATTTACCCAAGAGAAAACAAATAACAGTATATATTCACATAAAGACTTGTACACAAAGGCTCATAGCAGTTTTATCAGTATCTATTAAAAGCTGTCAATAATCCTAATGTCTATCAACATGTTACTGGATAAACAAACTGTGATATGCACATCCAATGACATACTACTCAGCAATAAAATTAGCATTAACAGTAACAGATATACACAAAAACATGGGTGAATCAAAAAATCACTGAGTGAATGAAAGAAGCCAGACCAAAAGAAAAAGGATACATTTTACTCATATAAAATTCTAGAAAAAAAATAGTAACTGCTGTAGAGTGACAGAAAGCAAATTTCTGGTTGCCTGGGATAGAGGACAGGCAAGGCCAGAGGAACAGGGGACAGTATGGAGGGATCACAAAGGAAAATCAAGGCAGAAATGCTTCACTGTGAGTACACTGATGGTTTCAACAGAATACTCACATCTGAAAACTGATGAGCACATTTTTAATCTACGTGTCATTTATTGTCCACTGTACAGATCAGTGGTGCCCAGGCTATGGTATGCATGCCACAGCAGACTGTCAGTAAAACTCTAAAAGTTTCACCATCACTTGGTATATATATCATTAAGGCTGACAAAACATTTTTCTAACTTTTAAGAACAGTTTTATTTTAGAAGTCAGAATAAAGAATATAAGTAAAGCTTGGAGTGAGAGCACACACCTGTAATTCTAGTGCTGCGGGGGGCTGAGGCAGGAGGATTATAAATTCCACCCCAGTCTGGCCAACTCAGCAAGATTCTGTCTCAAAAATAAAAAATAAGGGGCAAGGGGGCACAGGCAGAGCATGTAGCAGAGTGTGAAGGTCCTAGGTTAAATTATCAGTACCAAAAATAAAAAAGAATATGGTAAAATGCAACAGAATGATATCTCCAAGAAGACTGAGCCAGGGGCAAACTCCCATACCAAGTAGGCTTTACATCTAATAGGAACAAGCACTCAAATGACAAGGACAGTTAAGAGAAAAAAAATAAGTACAGTAATTCTGGCCGTCTCAGGTAGCTAACATATATATTTATATGTAATATGACTGATATTATTCATATAATGTCTGTGTTTGGTCTCAGGAGAAAATGTATTCTGGAAGGAGAAAAATCCATTTATGGCACCAAATCATTTGCTTAGGAGACTATTTTGCCCCCTAAAGTCATATGGAGATTTGACAGCTCAGCTGTTAATATTTCTGCAAGGGAAATATGTCTATAAGCATCAACTAATATTCAAAATCTACGGTTTTAAGAAAGAAATTGCTCACTTTGATAGGATATATATTAAGTGGTCTGGAAACAGATTTACCTGGTGCTGGAATTACTGTCTCTAAATGAGTCTGGTCAAGTTTCAGCTTGTCTCCAGAGTCAATCATCTTTACGACAGCTGTGTATTTGTCAATTACTTCCTGTTGTGTAAAAGGAATATTTTTACAATAGCCAAAATATGTGACTGCTAAGTTAAAAGGACAAAAGAAATAAAAGCAAATGGAATTCCCATTAGCAGCTAAGAGTTAACTCTTATACTTCTCGATAAAGAACTCAATTCAAACTTAAAAAGTTTTTCTCTGGAAAGAATACGAAAATGGTAATTGTAGAAAAATTTAACAATTTAAATTTAAGAAACCAAGGGGAGCTAGGGAGATAGCTTAGTAGCATAAGCGCTTGCCTGGCAAATTTAAGGGTCTGAGTTCAATCCCCAGTTACACACACACACACACACACACACACACACACACACACAGGGGGGAAAAAAAAAAGAAAAAAGAAACCTGGGGAGGTAATTTTGTCCAGAGATAGATCCCATGACACTACATGAGAAAGCCCTTGCTTTACTGGGGGGCGAGGGGGGGTAACATCACCCATCATACAAAGGACAGACATTACTGATAATTAGCAAGACATGCATGCTTAGGACTATAGGACTTCATATACATTATTTGCCCAGTAGGAAAACAGACCATGGACAAAGGACAGTGAAGTATAACCTACAGCTATCCTTACTACAAAGTATAAAGTACAGTATAAAATACAGCTGTTAAAAGAAGCAATTTTTTAACAAGCATGTATTTAGATTGCACTTTATGGATTAATCAGAACCTCAAACATAAAACTCGTGCTACAAGGATTTGATTTCCAAGGACTTTCAAAATAGCTTCACTTGGTTACCCACCAGCTTTTTTTTTTTTTTTTTTTCAGAACTTTAAAACAAAACTTCATATCCTTACCTTAACAATACCCTTTTTCTTATGGTATTTCTCTCCAAGTTTTTTGGTTATAATTTTCACAATAATTTCCTAGAAAATAATAACCCCCCCCCCAAAAAAAGGGAAGGAAAAGACATAAATTTAACTTTTACATTTTACTTTTTCCTTTTACATCACATTCATCAAAAACCATAGTAAAATATAACTGGTCTGCCAAGTAAGAAAGTAAGGAGTTCTAATCTTAATGGTGCTAAAACTTTATTACTAATCTCAATCTCTCTCAGGCTATCTCAATCTCTCCCTCCCTACCCCGCCCCTCATATGTACCAAGGGCATAAGGGGACATAAAATGAATGATTTCTACAACGAAAACTCTGTGTGTGTGGTACTGAGGATTGTTACTGGGGCCTTCACATTGAACTACAACCCCAGCCTTTCTCATCTTTTATTTTGAGACAGAATCTTATTAAGTCGCTAAGCTGTCCCATCTGAGCTCAAATTTATAATCCTCCTGCCTCAGCCTCCAGACACTTGGAATATAACTGTGACTCTCTTATCCTTTAGTTCATGTCTTTCACAGACAATTTCTTTCTCTTGTTTCTTTCTTTTATTTTTTTCTCTTTCTTTCTAGCTGGCTCAGCCTGTCCTGGGGGTGGGGCTGGTACCAGCATGTGGTACGGGGATCAAACCACAGTCCCTGTGGTTGCCTAAGCAGGCACTCCAGACTGCTGGGCTATCTCACTTCCTCCGATAATTTCTCTCTGTTTGTCCATTCAAGATAGTGAGGAGTGCCAAAGACACTATATTTCTGGTGTTTGTTACTGATAAAAACTGGTTCTAAGAGTTTTACTGAGCATTGTCAAATACTGAAGCTTTGAGCTTATGCATGGTATTTTCAAAATGTTCATTAGGGTTTTTTTTTATATGAATGGGATCCCTCCAGATCAGTTCTTATAGCTAAAACTATTGTTCTTCTGAGATTCTCATCTCAAATGAGAGAAAAATTAGGGCTTACATCATATTAATGAATCCTAAATATTTCTTTATTGTTGTCTTTGTGATGTGTATTAATTATCTAAAAGTAATAATGAAAACTAAATTGCCTGACATTGCTATATGCACTTCAGGGGAATGCTATTTAATAGTAATACTTTTAATAGTATTTAAAGAAAAACATTATTGATCTGATTGTTATGGCTCTACTCTGCTAAGGCTTTTTAACTAAGGCTAATTAATACCATAACATCTCTGACTAAATCATAATATTCCTGGCTAAATTTCTCAAAGACATTTACTGGATATATTTTAGTCATCTTAAGATAATTCACCATATCAGTTTTTACTGACCCTTACTCACAATACATTTGCTCAAACTACTTCTTTTCTTAAGGGCTGGGGTGTGATCCCTGGCATGCCACGCCAGCCCTGTCACTGGGGCATGCTGAGAAGTGGCTGACAGTGGGCATGGTAGCACCTGCCTGTAATCCCAGTGCTTGGGAGGCTGAGAACAGGAGGATTGCTACAAGTTCAATCTATGTAGTGAGACCCTGTAGACCCTGTACTAAATACATTAAAAAAACAAAACAAAACACTTTTCTGAGTTTATGAAATAGTCTTCCAAATCTGTCTCTGTGGATTACTACTTGACACCCATTTCAAAGCAGCAAACATACTGTCATTAGCACACTATTGGTACAGCAAGATTGTCTTTTTATTTTTTTATTTTGCTTTTCATACAGGGTCTCGCTACACAGCTCAGACTTAGAGTGATCCTATTCTCTCAGCCCACTCAGTGCTGGGATCATAGGTATGCGCTACCATGCCCAGTTTCAGGGCTGGCATGGGCATGTAGTACTGGGGATCAAACCTGGGTCCTCGTGCTTGCCAGGCAGGCACTTATTCCACAGAGCTATCTCCTTAGCCCTAGAGTGAGATGTTCTTATCGTAACATTCTATATGAGGAGCTGTAAACAACATGCATTTGCAATAGATGAGAATTATTCAACAGAAAATCAAATTTGATTGCAAGAATTGCCAACATGAAGACCACTTGGGAGCTAAAACTGGAAATGCTGTGCCTTCCCCCCTCTCTTTATTGGTTTTCTTCTTCCTTTAAGCCAACAGTTCTTAGCCAAGGCACAATCTCTTAGAAGGTGGATTAAAAAAACCATACTTCACCCCAGAGACTGGATGGCAAAAGTGTGTAGCACATCCATTTGAAAAAAAGACTGTAAAGACACCTACAATTATTATTTGGTAAGTAACTACTGCCTTAAATAAAATTTTTGATTATGCTTTCATAAACAATATATAAAACAATGTTCAAATGCCACTGCTTAACAAGGAAAAACAAATCTAAATAATTCATAGAGTGTTTCTTCCCTACTTGTCCTCTTATTACTAATTTTTCAAGTAACATTGTTATTAGAGTTTTTCTTTTTCTTTTTTAAAATGTATTTTTAAAAATGATGCAGGGTTGCACTACACAGCTTGGACTCATGGTGATCCTCCTATTTTCAGCCTCCCCAGCACTGAAATTACAGGTGTGCACCACCACACCAGGTCTTGGCAGCTGGCTCAGCATGCACTGGGGGCAGAGCTGGCATAGTATGTGGTACTAGGGATTGAACTCCTGTTCCTGTGCTTGCCTAAGCAGGCACTTAGTCTGCTGAGCTATCTTGCCAGCCTGAAAATTAATTTTTTCTATTCCATGAAATAAATATCCTCCACTTTACAGTGACCTAAACTTCTACTTACAGATTAAGGCATCAGTAGGCATAGCTACAAGGTCAAAGACAGCAAACATATGGAGTTAGGTTGCCAGAGAACCCCTGACTCCTCCTTTACCTTAGAAAAACTGTTTTATACCTCAAGTTTCTATACCTGTACAGCGGGAGTAGTAACCATGATGATCTTAAGAGAGCTGTGATGAGAATTAACTAAAACAATTCATGTCACATGCTCATTCGCATTTAACACAGCAAGTATTTCCACCTCAACTCACTTCATTATCCTTCACTTGATCACAGTGCTTTTCACCTGAAAACATAAACTAAAACATAGAAACCAAAGTATTTTCACACTAGAGGGAGAAGGACTGTAAAGAATTGCATTATGACTTTGGACTTCATGGATTTTTCAAGTTATTAATCTAATTTCCCAAATCAGAAATTACCTAAATAATATTTTGCTTTTTACTCCCCTATTACTGATCACATCAGTACTTGAAGAAAAACTAAGGGACTCTGAAAATTTTAGGAAAACTTTGTATCTCAGTCAACGTATAGCACTGGTAGGCAACAACTTAACAAGCTACATTAAATATTTAAAAATTACTTTATTTTAAAATAAGCAACAATTGGGAGCTGGGGAGATGGCTCCGAGGCACAAGTGCCTGCTAGGCAAGTGCAAGGTCGTGAGTTTGAACCCTGGTCCCACAATAAATAAATAAATAAATAAATAAATGATAAAAAAAAAATAAAATAAGCAACAATCAATAAGTGATTAAACATAAATCTTCTTGAATATGTAAATTAAGACCTGATTGCTTTCTACAAAGTCCCTAAGTAGGTATTTTAATAAGCCATAAATTAAAAAGGATTACTGTAGAGTTTACAATTCTAGCTTTTAATCTTATGTCTGAAAATGCAGTCTTTTGCCTTACAGCAAAAAGTGACTATAATTTCACACTCAAATTCAAGATGTCCATGAATAGCTTTAGAACTAAGCTCAAGCTATATCACTGAGTCATCAACATGAAGTAACCCTTCAATGGAGCTGCACTTAATAAGTAAAGGTCCAACAGAGAGGAAAATTATGTTTTTGTGTGGGGGCAGCTCAGCCCACCCTGGGGGCAGGACTGGCGCAGTATGCTGTACAGGGATGGAATAGCAGTCCCTACATTTGCCTAAGTTTGCTCATCAAGGAGGTGTTCTAAACCCCTGAGCTATCTCACCAGCCCTAGTTGTTGTAAACTATAGCTAACCCTATAGCTTACATACATTTAAGAAAATATCTATATATTTAGATCAAATACTGTTTAAATCATTCACTAAACATGAACACAGTATTTAAGAAGCTCCAAATGTATACTTACGGGTTGTAGCCAATAGTCTGTTCGAGAAGTTCTTTTCTTTTCCTCTTCAATCTGTAAAACACATGAGACATTCATAAGATTATCTTTAAAATCCTTAATTTATTTCAAATTGGTCTATAACACCATAAAACCCATATTCTGGGCTGGCGAGATAGCTCAGCGGTCTAAAGCATTTGCTTAGGCAAGCGTAGGCAACCTCAGGGATCATGGTTTGGTCCCCAGCACCACACTGCACCAGCCCCACCCCCATGGTGGGCTGAGCCAGCCATAACATAAAAATAAACAAATAAGTAAATAAAATAAAATTATTTTTAAAAACCCCATATTCCACCAAAAATTAATGACATAATTTGTAAGCTTTGATAAATAAAAATAAATATTATCTGTAATTAATTTTTGACTGGAAAAGAAACTCTGAATATTTAAATACATGTCATAAAAAAATTAACTGGCCTAGAAAACAAAACACAAGACAACACAGCAAAACTCCTATTTAGTTAATACTACAAAGCCATTCGCAGGGGCTATTGTACACCCTCCCCATGTCCTGTCCTCCCATGTAAGTGTCATGAGCTGGAAACATGTGACATTTTCATTCTGTAACAACAGATGGATCAACTGAGCACCACACATCAAGGAGGTAGCCTGTCAGCAAAGGGGAGGCTTCCTGCGGGACCATGATAATAAAACCCACAAATGGAGGGAGTGACCCAAATAAAAAAGGGACCAACAGAATGAAGTGCTGTCTGGCTCTCAGGGCTATAGTGTATATTACAGCTTTTTCTTTTTCCATGGCTTAAACTTAACTGTACAACAACTTTTTTTTTTTTTTGGAGGTTTAGAATAGAAAATTTATTGGGAAAGAAAGCTTCTAAAAGGGGAACAGAAGGGGGGCCCTAGTGGGTTGCCCCCTAAATTGTCTTTCTTTAGGGGTCTTATAGGGCAAAACCATGTGATAAGGTGGACCTATGGTGAAACTAGGGGAACTGGCTTAGGTGGTCATGTGGGACAAAGTCATGGTCGACCAATGAGATTACAAGCATCGCTGTTCAGGTAAAATTGATTAAATCGGGAGCAAATTGGGAAGCAGGTCATGTAGCAAGAGGGCATGAATATGGAATAAGGGTTCTTCTGGTTGGGGTTGAGTTTCAGGCTGGTTTAGGCTCTTTTAGGGTGATTGATACTCATTTAGAGTATCAGTCCCTGATACTTTTAAGTGAGTGGGCGGCTGCATTTCTTTACTCTTGTTTTAAGGTCTGGCCCACTGGTGGGGTGCCTGTCTCTTACCTTTTATATTGCCCTCAAGGGCTTGGCCCTATCTGACTGCCTATCCTGTAACATTCCCCCCTCTGAAGAAGTAACTGGAACTGCAGAGAGGGAAGTATGGGCAATGACTGCTCTGGCTTCTTCAGGCTGAAAGAGGTCATAGTTGTAATTGGCAGTCAGAGGTACTCTTCAGAGGGTCTATCTAAAGGCCCTCGATAGATGCCAAACACTTTTATCTTGGGTAGATGTATAGCTTTGAGTCTCTGAATTTGCACATGTGCAGAAAAATTAAACGGCTTTTTCTTAGCATATATAGCTCAAAAGTTTTCCAGTGCTTAATGATGTACTCTAAAGGGGTAAGTGACTCTGTGAGATTCCCATATCTCTGCCCAGTAATCTTGGTGCATGACCTCCAATTGATGCAGGAAGAAAAACTGATCTTTTAATCTGAAAAACACTTAAGACAAGTTCGTTTTCTCTAAAACCAAAGAATGAATTTTAGGAACGAGACAGAGGTTTAGAATATAAAATTTATTGGGAAAGAAAGCTTCTGTCCAAGAGGGGAACAGAAGGGGGGCCCCAATGGGTTGCCCCCAACCCTACATCAACTTTCTTTTTTTTTTTGTCTTTTTGAGACAGGGTCTCGCTATGCAGTTGAGGCTGGTCCTGCGCTCACTTTTGTAGCCCAGGCTGGTCTCGAACTCGCACCAATCCTCCTGCCTCAGCCTCCCAAGTGCTGGGATTACAGGCGTGAGCCACCATGCCCGGCTCTACATCAACTTTCAATGGGATCCAGTGACATTATTCTTTAGTTCATTCCAAAGCTCATTTTAAATTCAACTTTCAAATACTAAGAGTACTGTAAACTTGGTATGTATTGTACTTCATGTAGGTAGATCTGGCTTTTAACTAAAGCTTAAATTTCCTAAGGCATGTGAGACCTCTATACTGTTGCCCCTCCTCATTTTAAATGCTACTTTTATGAGCTTGGTATGCTCCAGCCAGTTCACCTGAGATCTGCTCTGCCTTTCTCCCCAATTCTTCACCATATTCCTTCTTAGTGTTCAGCTATTGTGCAATTTCTTATTTACTGGTTTACTTCTTTGTGGAATGGCTTCTGTAGTAGGATGTAAGCTCAATGGCAAGCAAGACTATTTTTATCTGTATAACACAGATCTGGGACTGTATATTTCCTACTACACAACAACAACTGATAGTCAAGGCATGATGGAATGACATCATTTCTTTTTCCTTCTTCTTTTGACACCCATCTTATCTTTTATTTTAAGCTTCAACTTTTATACTGCCCTGCACAGTATGAAGATTAGTAAGAGAGAACACAATTCTTTTACAGATGAAGAGGTGGAATATTTCAGGATGAAATAATAAAGGGGAAAAATTAGCTTATTATACCTATTCTTTTCCTTTCCCAGACCTTTCTCATTTCTTCTATTAAGTTAATAAATAATCTATTGATAAAGGTAAGGTTACAAGATGGAAGACAAAAGGATTATTTAGAATATATTATAAACTTTCTACAATTTCCTTATAGTTTGGGGTAGATTTAAAGCCAAAGCATGGCCCTACTATGGCTTGTGTCTCGAGGTATCCTCAAAGCCTCATGCAGTCATAGAGATTTTTTAAAGGTAGCTGGAGATATATAGAGTGTGATGCTGGGATCAAGGGTGTGTGATGAGCAAATCAGTGCACTGATGGTTCGGCATAATTCTGGCTAGGGGTAAAGTGCAAGCGCTACACCTACTGTAAGATGGTTAGCCCACATACAATATAAGGGATGGAGTCTCGTGCCTTGTTTGATTTTGATGTCTTCTGCTGACATGGACTTGTTCTCTCCTGTGTTGTCCCTCTGCCAGGACCACTTTGCCTTGGATGCAGCTGATTATTATGGACTGAATCCTCTGCAAACTATGAGTTAAAAATCCTTTTCCCCTTTAGTTTCAGGTTTCTGGTATTGTTTCAGCAATGAGAGAAAAGTGAGACAGGCCCCAACTCCAAACAATCATATATTTTCAATAATTTATTACATATACTTAGTCACTAGGATACAAGATATTTAAAAAATCCCAGCTTTCTCTTGCTAGACTGGATGTGATACGTGGGGATCAGAGGCAACAGAAGAGTATGAGCTGGAAGACACAGGACATCCTCAGAAGAGCCCATTTCAGTTACCACTAAGCCCTTCTATTGAACACTGCTGACCTAATTACACTGAATTTCAAAGACAGCATTTGAGGCAGGGACATAAACATACCATGAAGGCTCCGACTCTATCCGGATGAAGTGGCACTAGGCTTCTTTTTCCTAAGCTTATACACAAATACCTATATAAGTTTATTTTAATCTAATAGACGGTAAAACTACGTAAGTTTCCTTAGGTTTGATTATATCATTCTTATTGCTCATAAACCATACCTCCATGATTTCATCCAGTGCTGATTTCTTTTTCTTCTTTTCTTTAGATTGTACTGAACTCTGGGAAGATTCTTTTCGTTTCACTGCTGCTGTACTCCCAACAGTCTTCAGTGCACTTGGCCCCAAGGAACTAATGAAAAAAACCATGTATGTGCATAAGAACAACATACAGACATAGGCTTGACAACAGGCAAAATTAACAATACACAATAAATGTTACATGGTTCATTTAAGAAAGATCAGGAAAAGAAGGAAAAAGGCCCTGTCTACATCTCCCACGGGGTCATCAGTATAGAAGAACATTAACCCTGTCCTGTCATTATTTTCTTAATGGTTAATGTTGCTATAATCAGTATATAACTAAATGGTAGCAGAAAAGGCTTCATGTTGGGGAACAGCGGAATTTGAGATTTACTGCATTAAAACTCTTAGAAATTTACTTTGTAAAGCCTCAGATCCTCATGTATACAAGGGAGTAACAATATAACCAATCCTTAGCTTCAATGCACAGATACGACAAGATGCTTTTAAATGATTGGTGAAAGTTTAATACATTATTGTAAGTTCTACTTTTGTAAAAGCAAAAACTTCAATGTGCTCAGTTTTTTGTTTCAGGTTGTTTCCTGTTGACAATAAATTTTAAATTCTTTGGTGTGCCAACATACAGTGGTCACCAGAACACTGCACTGGTCACACTGTTGTAATTTGCTATTGACTGGATTGTGGCATGTGTTTCAGACCTCTGAAAGCCTGTATGTGTCTTGCTTTATACCTATAGTCACTTGTTAAAAGTCTTTATGAATCATTATTCATGAGGGTTCTTGGAGGTTGCATTTGTTTGTCCTGCCATAGCACTTTTGTGGCACAAATCACACCTTTTTAAGTTTAAATATTTACGATTTTTATGTTTATAAAATTTTTAAAATTATTTGTAGAATCCATGCAGTAATATATAAAATTGAAGTCCACTGCTCTAAGCACTGTTTGTGGCTGAATGTCTGATGCTCAGCATACAGAATGTGCAAGAAGTCCTTGCCTGTCATTTGAATCTGTAACCATCACCTATGTTTATCTTCTGAGAAGCACAAGAATCCATCTGATGCTTCAATAAATATCAAATTTCCAAAACGAAACAACAACCAAAAAACCTTTTCCATGGACCAGAGATCCAAGAAAAAGTAGTGCTGATGAATGATTCCCAAAATCAAGTGCATCTTTCTTTAGTCCAATGAGATACTGTAGGAATGGTACTTCTACTCTTAATTATGATCCCTGTCTTATTCATGCTGCTGAATGAACGAACATGAGTACTGCTTTTTTGTGGGGGCTGGTGGTGGTGACAGACATACTGCTTGCTGCTAAGGGGAAAGTGAGAAAATACAAAAAACGTAGGTGTGCAGTACTGGGAATCCACTAGAGAAAGGAAAAGAAAACCCACAGCTGGCAAATCTGATGGCACCCTTGACATTGCTGTGATAGCACAACACTGAATAGTCTGTTAATTTTGGTCAAGTAGCAGCAGAAATCAACCGAAGTCACATGGGGCACCCTTACAGAAGATAGCTGATGCGTGAGAACCCCTGTGGATGGGCTGCTTTGTGTTTCTGACATAAAAATGCATTTCCCTTTGGCAGGAGGGTCTTCCTCTTCACCAGAGAAACTTTCTATTATTAGACAACATCCACTTTCTTCTTGCTTGCCTCACTGACTACAGTAACTGAACAAGGCTTACCAAGGAGACATGAACTTTCTTTTTTTGTATATGGCTGGCTAGATACTTTCATAGCCTCTTTGTTTAATCTCATTGGACACTGTTATGGTTAGGGATTTTTGCAAGGTCAACAATACAGAACACATATGAGATTATTTTATAATGCATCGCCCAAAGCATCATATACACAGTAATGGCCAACTACACAGTAATGGCCAAAGAATCCAGTTGAAGGCCTGCATGCTAATATCCTGCATGAGTCCAGCTGAAAACCTAGAGCTTATAACAATGCCACCCACAAACCCAACTGGAGGCCTATAGACCACAACAATGTCTCATTCAGGCCTGCTTCACAGATCTGCACTGAGAAGGTTCAAAGGAGAAAGAAGTTGGCTAGCTGCCTAAGCTGCTGCCATTCTTTTTTTTTTTTTTTTTGCCACCACCATGAAAGGTTGCTCTCTGCCATGTACCAACTGAGTATGGACTGAAACCTCCATAAAGCATGATTTAAATAAACCTCTACTTCCTTCATTTTGGGTGTTGAGTATTTTGTCCCAGCAATGAGCATAGAGTAACTGAGATACAGGGTGACCTAGTAACATAGTTCAAGAGAAATAGGGCTGGCAAGATGGTTCAGCAGTATAAAGCACCTGCTTAGGAAAGCTTAGACAACCACAGGGACTGCGGTTTGATCCCCAGCACCATATACTACGCCAGCCCCACACCCACGGCAGGCTAAGCCAGCTATTAAAAAAAAAAAAAAAAAAAAAAGAGAGAGAGAGAGAGAACCAGTAACTCCTCCAAACAGCCTTCCTAATAGTCTCTCAGCAGTTCCTCTAGTTCTACCTCTTATGCTGCTGTCAACAGTTCTCAGGTGGGCTTCTCACACCCAGCACCATGCTAAGTCAGTTCAGTTGGGTATTACAAGTTGACCACCAGCTGATACTCTACAATAGTCACCAAGAACCATCTTCTTGGTATTTGATCACATCCACATTAGAACAGCTGTTGAGAATTTCCATAAAAAGTCCATCTAATATTAGACTTTTGTAGATAGATTTTTAGACAAATGTGGCACAAATTCAGGTAGCTCTCATCTACTGATAAATGGCAGCACTGAAACACTGTAGATGTGCATATACCATTGCATATCATGGGAGTGTTAGTCTCAGTTTTCTATATTGTTCCAATTTTAGTATATGTGCTGCCGAAGCGAGCACAGTCTCAGTTTTCTAAGACGGCATGTCCAGGGCATCCTAAGACTAGCTATTCCAATTTCAGGATCAGGAAATGCAGGGAGTTTTTCTTTAATTAGTGTTTTGGAATAATCAGGGTTTCTAATACCTCTCATTTTGTAATCTATATAAAAACATGGCTGATGTTAGCTGTTGTTCAGGATATACAGACATGGAATAGTCCTTTCCAATTTCAGATGCCATAGATATGGAAATCTGGTTTGGCACAGCTGAAGACAATCTAAAGATGTAATATTCAAAGTACATCTAGGGTGCTTCTGCTCAATCCTATTTTAGGCAGTGGTGCCTAACCAGGCAAAGAAAACAGCTCCTTATTTACTTTCCTTCCTTCCTTCCTTTCTTTCTTTCTTTCTTTCTTTCTTTCTTTCTTTCTTTCCCCCTTTATGCTCATTTAAAAAAAAAAATTAGGGGCCCAGCAGGATGGCTTGTCTCAGTCTCCCCAGAACTGGGATAACATGTATGTGCAACCAGTTTTGAGGCTGGCATGGCATGCAGTACTGAGGCTTGAACTCAGGATCTTACACTTGCCAGGCAGGCGCTTATGCCACTAAACTATCTCTCTAGTCCCCCCATTCACTTTTATATATAGACTATTGGGATAGCTACCTCCTTAAGGACAAATTTATTTTATCAGGCAAAGTCTCAGCTGAATTTGAACTAATTAATCTTTCTGGCCACTTGGCATACCGAACTTGGTAATATGTCAAAACAAAAATAAAAGCTTCTCTTGAAATCACTGAAAACCACTTTCAACTAAACCTGTGGGTTTTAAGGGACCATCACAGACATCACAGGGCCGGGGATATAGCTCAGTGGCCTAAGTGCCTGCCTGGCAAGAGCAAGGTCCCAAGTTTGATCTCTGGTGGGCATCATAAAAGGGCAAGTTCTTAAACTGGACATTAGTATGGACAGAAGAAACTGGAGATGGCTGTTGCTTCTCAAAGTGGGCTTAATATATTGAAGTAGCACAGATTGAATAGGAGAGGATGGTACGTGAAGTGAGACCAAAGTATAAGGTAATGGATTCCAGTCATAGCCACCATGCCGTTTTAGTGGACGGCACAGCACTGGGGATTGAACCCGGGTCTTTGCTCTAAGGCAGGTGCTTATACAACCAAGCTATTTTCCGAGCCCTGTAATGTTATTCAATCCCCAATTAAATGCCATATTCTTTTTTTTTTTTTTTTTTGTCTTTTTGAGACAGGGTCTCACTATGCAGCTCAGGCTGGCCTTGAGCTCACTTTTGTAGCTCAGGCTGGTCTTGAACTCGCACCGATCCTCCTGCCTCAGCCTCCTGATAAATGCCATATTCTACAGGAATTTTTACTGCACTACATAACAAGGCAAAAGGTTGATAATCTACTCTCTCTTCTTTGGAAATCACAATTGTACAGGTAATTAACATTTAAGCTATGAGAGGTAGGATGTGACAGAAAATAAATAGTATTATGGCAATGCAAGAGGAACCACTAAATAAAGGACACGTCACAGAGAACAACATATTTTTGATGTCAAGCATTTCATTATGAGCCTTTTTAAGTCAGATGTGATGTTCTTTGCCTAGAGTCCCAGCTATTTAGAAGGCGAAGGCAAGAAGACTGCCTGAACCCAGGAGTTCCAGGGCACACATTGAAGATATGTTCATTTAAAAAAAAAAAAAAAAAAAAAAAATTAGGGGCCCGGCAGGATGGCTCAGTGGTCTAAAGCACCTGCTTGGGAAAGCTTGGGCGGCTGCAGGGACCACGGTTCGATCCCCAGCACCACATGCTGCACCAGCCCTGCCCTCGGGGCAGGCTGAGCTGGCCTTAAGAATGAGTGAATAAGCAAACAAAGGTTCTGAATCAAGAAAAAAATAAGTAAAATAAAAAATTCTTTAAAAAAAAAATTAACAGACGAGATCGGGCGCGTTCAGGGTGGTATGGCCGTAGACTGAGGCAGGAGGATCGGTGCAAGTTCGAGACCAGCCTGGGCTAAAAAAGTGAGCTCCAGGCCAGCCTGACCTGCATAGCAAGACCCTGTCTCAAAAAAAAAAAAAAAAAACAAAAAAAAAAAAAAAAAAAAAAAAAAAAAAAAAAAAAAAAAAAAAAAAAAAAAAAAAAAAAAAAAAAAAAAAAAAAAAAAAAAAATTAACAATGGGTCATTCCTCAAAAGAGAGTCATCTCATCAAAAGGAAGTTAAAAAAAAAGTCCTAATCAAATAACAAACACAAACACTATAACCAGAAAGAAATGATTCATAATATTTTAAAGCATAGTAACCAGTAACCAATATTCTACAATGTTTCTTAATTTTGATTAAGATAACTTAATCAAAAGTTATCTTAAGATAACTGTTATTATAGCTCACCTTGATTTGGAAGATGCTGCTCCTACTGAACTGCATGCTCCTTTATTCAGATTAAATGTAACTAGAAGGAAAAAAAGAAAAAAAAAAAATATATATATATATGTATGTATTATATATATTTCTTTGTGGGAGATTATAATAAAACTTCTCAGATAATAGTCCTTGGGAGTCACACAGGAATTCACACATTTTTAATAAATAAGACTAGAAAGCTCTCCAGATAACATTCCTGTGAGAGGCCTGTGGCTGATGCCTGAGGGCTTCATACACTGCACCCTCAGCAGACAACACTACCTGCCTTGCCACTCCAACCCCCAGCTCCCTTTGCTAATGGTCCGTCTGCCCTGCTGAGTATCCATGCTTCTGGCCATGGTGCAGGGGTCAGAACACTTCTATTAGCTCTAGGGTATATTATGGCTATCTAAAGCAATCAGTATAATCCCTGTGACTGCTTTTATGGTAGACATGGATGCAGTTCTGGAAAACGACATTCAAAGGTAGTCTACTGGGAAGAGCTGCATCTTCTAGGAAAAGCTTCCTTGCTCCTGTGGGACCCTAGAAGAAAGGATCTCTGCCACCCTTTGGAAAAAGCCAAATCTGGATGTGATGGCTGAAGAGGAGCAGCTACTCTATGTACCTTCACTTCTCTTCTGGGATTCTTTCAACGGCAAGAAATTTCCTTACCATATCTAATTTCATTCAGTTGTTACCCGTGTCTGAAGGCATTCCTCTAATTGATATTACTTTTTTGTTTTAAAGATAAAAACACTGTTAACTCTGACAGAGTAAATGTCTTATTCCCAGACATGCTTTTAGCAAAACTAGTACAAAAAGCATCTAAGCTTCCAAAAAAGGGAAGAAAAATTTAAACTACCTTTCTCTTCATCATTTTCTCTGCTTAATTCCGTGAAGACAGGGGCTTCCTGAAACAGAAACAAAGAGTTTGGAGATCAGGGAATTTGCACAGGGCATTTTCTATAGCATCCACAGTCAACAGTTTATGTTAGGACCTGCTACTTCTGTTAGGAAGCAAACTCTAAGGTGACTATGATCCGCATCCCCGCCCCCAGAAAAAATCACACACATATAGCAGGTAGTCTCCAATTAACAGTTACTCTAAAGCAAAAATAGGAAGTTTTTAAATACAAAACTTCAGAAGCCTGCTTGCATTTTTTGCTTTGATTAGGATGTAAACAATAAAACAACAAAAGGTTAAGTCAATAACCTTTAGTAAGATTCTTTTAGAAAGCAAAACCTTTCCAGGGACTGGAGATTTAGCTCAGTAGTAGCATACTTGTCTAATAAGTGGGAGGCCCTGGGTTTGGTCCTCAGCATCAAACAATTACAAAACTACCCACGACCCTAAGCTGCACCTCAGCCCCCAGTATGCAGGCGCAAGTGAGCTACAGGCATGCAGGTCGAGAGTGCAGATCCACGACTGAGCATCCAAAGTGGTGAATAATAGCTCTTCAAGTCTGCAGTAGAAAAATGGCCTCCAATAAAACTACATTGCAAAAAGTGGGAAAGAAACAAAGTGAAAAAGTTGAGGAAGCAGAACCTAAAGAGTATGTGGTAGAAAAATTACTGGACCAAAGTGGAGTGAATGGGAAGCTGGAGTATTTTCTGAAGTGGAAGGGATTTATAGATGCTGACAAAACATGGGAACCTGAAGAAAATTTAGATTGTCCAGAGTTAACAAAAATTTAAAAACTTTAAAAAAATAAAAGCACAAAGCAAAGAACTCTTTCAATATGTAGGATAATTTAGTGTAATGACTGAGTACTTAAGACTAAACTCAAAATTATGTATCACACCTACCTCTCAAACTTATTAGTTTATAGTCCCTCTAGTCTTGGTTACTTCATTTTTCAAATGGGATAATGTACATATGGAAGAGGACTCAGAACTGCTGACTATGGTAAGAGAAGTCAGGGTGGCTAATCTTAATGGTCAGCTTGCAGAAACTCTGGGCAGTGACTGGATTGTGAGAGCACACTTTTCTGCCTCAACATTGCCTAAAATGTCCTTTTCAATATTTACATCATTTAATCCTAAATTTTACTTTTATGAGAGAGATGTCAGCAAAACAGATCTCCAATCCTATGAACATATACTACCATCTCAGAAAATAATGTGGATGAGTCAGTTGTATTATCTGTGATGCTGTTTACATAGTAATGTAAATAATTCAAAGTTCACAGAGCTTGGGGCCAGGGATATAGCTCAGCGGCTTAAGCACTTGCCCGGCAAGTTCAAGGTGCTGAGTTTGATTTCCAGTACTGCAAAAAACAAACAAAAAGCACAATTCTAAGTTTTGGTTGGGGAGATAGCTCAGCAGTCTAATTGCCTCTCTGGCAAGTACAAAGACCCAGAACAACAGCCTTTACAACTGAAAAACTGCAATCTGCAAAATGTTCCTCAGCAAAAAGATGGATTATATTAGAGTCATAAAATAGATTACCATATATTGATTTAAAAAAGAATCAGAAATGTTTAAGATCAATGTTGACCCCAGTACACAATTGTACACATGTATTAAAATATTTCATGACACCAAATATTATACACAAATTTTATGCTTTTACTTATGTTTAAGAAAAGTGAAACAGGAATGGATGAACTGCATAACATTATGTTTGAGTTTTAAAAGTCAGACACAAAGGAGAATGTAAGAGTAGGATTTGATTTATATGAGGTTTAAGAATGGACTAAACTAACCAATAACCAAAAGTGACACGGAAGAAAATTCTTAATTTTAGTGGATGGGGTATTAAGTGGGACTAGGTATGAAGGAAACTTCTGGGGTAGTAGAAATGCTCTGTAGCTATCTTGGGTGACTACACAGGCTCCCCTTCATGCACCTGCTTGCTTACCCACCCCCCACATATATACAAATGTTCAGTAAACTATACATGTAAGATTAATGAACATTTTAATACTTTATTGTAACTTGCTTAAAGCTCAATACAGCTTTTAAACACCAAATAACTAGTAATGTCACTTACACAACAGGCTGTATTTTCCTGCTCATAACTGACAGTGAGCCTCATGAGGGCAGGGTTTTTGAGTCTTTTGTTGACTGTGTATACCCAGAACCTAGAAGAGTCCTGGTACAAAGGAGGCACCACAAGTATCTATGGAAACAACTGCTTTGATCTAGTGATTCTAACACCCCTGAATCCTTTAATGCATCCTTCTTAGTCCATTTTCTAGGCTATCACTCATTTACTCTTCAAACCCCTCAGCTCAGGGCTTCATCTACCTTCAAATGTACTTTGACTTCTCTGGGACAGAAGAGTGTTCATCCTAGCATTACGGTAATTGCAGGGAGTTGAGGTGACCTACTTGCATTCCTTCCCAGTAAGTGCCATCTACTTTAAAGCTGAAGAAACAGAGGTTCAGAGAGGTTCTATAAAAATGCAAGGGCGTGAAGTCAGTAAGTCAGGAATTAATGTTTGATTCCACCTCAAAGCCTATACTTTTACATTATACCAATGCTCCTCCCCCAGCTAAGGAACAGCAGCTAAAATCCCGATTCAGTGATTTAAAACACAAGCAATTTTACTCTTTTAGGCCTTTGGCTTGCCCTTCTGAATGATACTGTTGCCTACCTGTTCCTTCCCTTCCAGACCTCTTCGTACTTGTTCTTCAATAAACTTGGCAGTTTTTTCTTCGTCATCAAGGTCCTGCTTCTTCTTCTTCTCTAGCTCCAGCTGCCGGCGAATGGTCTCTGGGTCCCTGTCTATGTACTGAATATACCAGCCTTTAGGGGTCTCATCCACTTTGCACAGGCCTTAAGAGAACAAGAGGCACTATCCGTTAGTATACCGTCAGAGTAAATGGAAATACAATGTGTTCCATCGTCACAGATGTTCTCATTCATTCAAATACAATCAAATACACAAACTTACAAAGTACATGAAATTTTCATATTTACGTTTAGTGGAATTCAGATACAAACATAATATTTTTATCTCTTCAAGTAGAAAAAACTGCTATTAAGATTTTCACACAGATGCACTGAGGCAACATATTTAAACAAGAAAAATACATAGAAAAGCATTATCTTGCATAGCAGTTTTTCTTCCATATCTGCATATTCAACAAGAGCATGCTGCTCTGTTAACTTGAAGTGGAATGAAGTAACCACTGAATAAAAAGTACACCAACTCCCTTCTCTTTCTAACTTTTTATCTAACAAAGACTAGAGACCGAAAAATAAGGCTGACTAAATAGCTCAGTGGATTAAAGCACCTGCAAGTGGGCATGGGGGCCGGATTCACAGGGTTTGTTCCCTGGACCTGTTGTGCTCTTGCACTGAGACAGCAAATGACACTGGGTATGGTAGTACACACCTGTAATCCCAGTTCTTGGGAAGTTGTAAACAGGCAGATCACTACAAGTTTAATCTAGTAGTGAGACCCTGAATACCCTATAGACCTTTCCCTAAAATACAAAAAAAAAAGGATAAAGAAACTGAAAAATATTTTTTCAAAAAGACATTAAGATGGGGTGAGAAAAATCCTATAAAGTCAAATAAATATGGGTGAAGACAGAAATTGCTAGTAACTCTCCATCTAACATGTGTTCCAGTGGTAAATCTTTGAATTATCAAAAGAGCTATTCCAGATAGCCATAATCAACTGTAATAAGCAAAATCAATCCTCCGACAGTATGTTCTCCAGTTTTTCTTGTAGCACTGGGAATTGCACCCAAAGCATTCATACTGAGCTTTTGTCCCTAACCCTAATGTAATTTTGAGACAGAGTCTTGCTAAACAGCTAAGTAGCCTAGGCTGGATTTAAACTTGTGATCCTCCTGCCTCAGCCTTGCAGAACATTGGAAGTACAGGGTACACTACCAGGTCTAACTTCTCCTCCAGTTTTTATATTGCCCTATACATTCTTTTTTTATGAATTTACAATGAAACTGACAACTCTCCTATGAACAAAGCCACATAACAACTAGTGGAACTTCTAGTGGAACAACTAGTGGAACTTCTAGTGGAACAACTAGTGGAACTTCTCTTTTTACCTTCTCTACCCAGCCATTTAGTAAAATCAGTCAGGGTTTCCCACTGAGTAGCATTCATATGGATGTGTTCTCGGTGGCTGATGTACTCATTGTAGACAATATTGTTATGGACTCGTTTGGTGCCTAAGGAGAAAATGTGACAATATCAATGTTGAAAAGATTATATAATTATGAAGTTATTATTTACACAATAGTTAAGGTGTTTACCAAAGCGTCTCCTGAGAAGTTCTAGAAAGTCATTGCGGAATTCCCTAATGAAGAAAAAAAGAAAAACATTAAGGTACTTTCTATAAATACATAGCATTCTCTTCCTGAAATGTAAGGAGCCATAGATATATATATATATATATATATTTTTTTTTTTTTTTAAATGTATTTGGTACCTGTCTTACTATGCAGCTTGGACTCTTAGTGATCCTCCTGTTTTCAGCCTCCGCAGTACTGGGATTACTGGTGTGCATCACCATGTCCAGACTTGGATGCTGGCTCAGTGTTCCTGAGGACTGGGGATTGAACCCTGGTCCATGTACTTGCCAAAGCAGGCACTCTGTCAGCTGAGCTATCTCACCCGCCCTACCATACACTTCTAATATCCAAATGGTACCTGAAAAATTTACCTGATTATTAGAAACTTATAAAATCTAAGCAAAGAAAAACTTCAAATGATTAGAGGTTTCAAAGATTGACAGTAAAAGTTGTTTTAACTTGGTAAAGAAACTACATAGAAGTTACCACCTACCTTCACAGAGGGTTTTTCAAAGTCTCTCAGTGATACTGAGCAAGACATAATATACCCATCTTATTTGTGCTACAAAGCTGTCATTATTCCATGTGAAAAGGCCACTTACTGTGTCCCTTTCAGTAGGTACACTATATTCAGTGTTAGGTAGGAGATATAATCCTCATTTTCAAGCAATTACAACTGGGCAGAACCAACCATAACAAGTTAAACTAAGATAGTAATGTACCAATCTCTTACTAAATAAGAGGCATTGATAAGAGATGATTTTACTATAGAGAGTAAAATACAAGTAAGACATTCATTTTTTTAAAACACTACTCTTTTTTATTTATTATTATTATTTTTAATTTTTTTCTTGTTTCAGAACTTTTGTTTATTTATTTCTTTTTATGGCTGGCTCAGCCTGCCCTGAGGGCAGGGCTGGCACAGCATGTGGTGCCGGGGATCGGACCGGAGTCCCTGCGCTGCCTGAGCTTTCCTAAGCAGGCGCTTTAGACCACTGAGCCATTTATAGTAGAAAGAAGGCTATTAGCTAGCACAGCACCCTGGAAACAGTACATATTTTAAAAATGGCATTTAATGGCCGGGCGTGGTGGCACACGCCTGTAATCCCAGCACTCAGGAGGCTGAGGCAGGAGGATCGGTGTGAGTTCGACACCAGCCTGGGCTACAAAAGTGAGCTCAAGGCCAACCTCAACTGCATAGCGAGACGCTGTCTCAAAAAGACCAAAAAATAAATAAATAAATAAATAAATAAATAAATAAATAAATAAATAAAATAAAAAATAAAAAAAAATAAAAATGGCATTTAAGCTCCTTTGACTAAATGTGAGGGCATTGAAAAAAGGGGGTAAGAGTAGGGATAGAACAGACTAATGGGACAGAAAGTGGCTGGAAAATAATCATTTTTGCAGCACCTTGAATGTCATGCTGCATAGGTTGTATTTTATGAGGGTAACAAAAAGACAAAATTGGGAAGATTTAGTTGGGAAATTAATTTGTTAAGATCTGTAATTCAGAAAGATAATCACTGCTGAGAGAACAATAATTCTTCAATTGGGGTCCCAAACTCAGCTATATCATCACTATCACTCAAACTGGACAGAAATGTGGAACCTCTTCCCTGCCTCAGATCTGCTGAGTTGGAAGTTGCCACTCTGCTGAGCACTGCAAGTGATTTTGACATACATTGAGCTGTATGAATTATTGGTATAAAACAGGAGGGGAAAAGAGTGCACATTAGCATGCTCTGAGGAAATCACTGAATAATTCAGTGAGAGATGCTGAGAGATATTTGCTAGGACAGTGGGAACAGGAATCACAGGTGTCAAGGGCAATAGGAAGGAGAATCCATGAGAACCAGATTTTGGGTAAATACCTATTAGACAACACAGGGTAAGAAACAAGCTGAGGGAACAGGGATCCTGAGTTAAATCTTTACAAATTCTGGCTCTGAATAGTTTGCAGACATACAGACTAGAGTGGTCAAAGAAGAAAATATTTATAGCTTAAAGCTGATGTCAGGGATAAACATCAGGATTTAGTAACCATCTAAGCATAAGGGTAATAATTAAGACTGCTAAGATTCATGGAGACTGTGGTATGGGATGAAAGAAGTCCAAGGGGCATCCTGAAGACTTTTTTTTTTTTTTGTCTTTTTGAGACAGGGTCTCGCTATGCAGTTGAGGCTGGTCCTGCGCTCACTTTTGTAGCCCAGGCTGGTCTCGAACTCGCACCAATCGTCCTGCCTCAGCCTCCCAAGTGCTGGGATTACAGGCGTGAGCCACCATGCCCGGCTAAAGTTAATAGGTTTTTTTTTTTTTTGTCTTTTGGAGACAGGGTCTCACTATGCAGTTGAGGCTGGCTTTTAGCTCACTTTTGTAGCCCAGGCTGGTCTCGAACTCACACCGATCCTCCTGCCTCAGCCTCCCGAGTGCTGGGATTACAGGCGTGCGCCACCCGGCTTCTAAAGACCCTTTCAAATTCAAGGATCTGAGCATAAAAGGTTTGGTGAAGAGAAAGTGCAAAGGGCATACAAGTAGGAAAACCATGAAAAAAGATGAAACACAGAAGTGTGCCAGTGAAGTTACAAACATTAATGAACAAAAGAAAGGAAGAAGTTACAAACATTATCTACTGTAGAAAAATTGAGGAAGACTAAATGCCTTGATCAAATGCCTTTTCAGGAGACTAAAGGGGAAGTCAGCAGACACACTGAATGAAGTGTGAAGAAAGGCAGAAGATGTCCTAGTCAGAATGGTGTTTCCCAAAGTACAGCACATGTATCTCGCTGATCATCAGTGTGGTTTTAGGTGGATCATGGATAAGTGATTTGCTCTTTGTCACTGTGCTATCTGCACTGATGACAGATGAGCAGTGGAGGGTAAATGTGCCAGCAGCTCAGCACAAAAGCCAAAATGGGCTCATGCCAAACAGGCCCAACAAACAATGGTCCTTTGAGGGCATGCACTCAGGAAAAATCGTAACTTCATCTAGAATGTCCTTGATGAAGTAGTAAAACTCCATTAAAATAAGTTACTAAAGCTCATGCCTTAAGGACATGTTTTTGTAATTTTCTATGCTGAAATGAGAAATACGAATGAACCACTGTGGTTGCTATTGCTGTACATTAGTTATGCTGAGAAAAGCACCTCAATTGAGCTATGAGCTGTGTTATGGTTTATGTCTAGTTGTTCCCCCAAAGCCTCATGTAGTCATTGGGCAGGGACTTCGATAGATTGAGACTTGATCCATGATCCCTGGGATTATGTGTTTTAGTACTGATGGGATTACTGGTCTAAGTAGGGCTGGGTCTATAGGTGTGGTGTAGGGCGGATATCCTAACGCAGAGAGCTTGATAGGAATATAAAGAGAGACAGAGAGACAGACTAGAGCTATTGCTCTGCTGCCCTGTTTGGTTGGCTACTTTTGCCACCATTTTGCTGGTGTTCCGCCGCCATGAACTGGATGCTCTCTGCTCTGTTCCACTTAGCCTTAGGCCAGCCGAATATGGACTCAAACCTCCAGTAACTGTGAGCTAATAAACCTTTCCTTCCTTCATTTTGCGTGTCGGGTATTTGTCCCAGCAACGGGTAAAAAGTAACTAAGACAAGCTAAAATATTACTCTAGGTTTTACTTGAAAAGACAACTGACATATAAACTATCACTGTTCCAGACTGGGCATTTGGAATATATGTTTTTCAAAATAAAGTCCATCATGTCAGGGAAAAGAACTGACAGGATGTGTTGCCAATGATAAAATTTGAGCTCTTAAGCAACAAATAAAATTTTGGTAAACCATTACCTCTCATTGAGAGCTTGCCATGCTTTGCAGCATCTGCAGATGTTCTGATGACATCAATGTTCACAATAATATGATTTGATGACTTTGTAAGAAAAAAATGTGTCACAATTTTTAAAATCTGGGTAATTCAGTGAACCTATGTCTTGAATGACTAACATGTTACCAATAAACTTTAATGGAGCAGTGCCAAAAGTTCATGGATCTGGTTTCAAATTGTACACTGCAACTAATCTTTGAGAATCTGCCACTCACTGGGCTTTGATGTAGTTATCAAAGAACAGTATCTGAAAATATTTGAAGAGATTATTAAAATACTTCTCCCTTTTAACAATGCATCTACTTAAAGGCTGGATTTTCTTTACATGCTTCAACACAGATTTCATGGCAGACTAAATATAAGAGATGTGAGAATCCAACTGTGTTACAGTAAGTGAAACAATAAAGAGATTCGTGAAATGCTACAGAAATTCTTAAAATGTTACTTTTATAATTCAGAAAATATGTTTTCATTAAAAACATTATTTTAAGCTAAGTTAGTATAAAAATAATTAATTTCTCAGTTTTAATTTCAGAATGTTAGTAACTACAACCCACATATAAACCAAACAAAACCTCTTGGAGGTCTTCAGTAAGTAGAAAGAGATCCCAGACCAAAAGATAAAGAAGTTTGAAAACAGAAAATTTCATAGAAGCACAATTAATATTAATAGTAATGACATTAGTTAGTAGCTAATCTTAATTGAGTACTGGAATTTTAAAAGCATTAACTTTATTCTCCTAAAAACCCTGGAAGGTCATCAATACTTGGAA